>PVJS01030956.1:0-23749 GCA_004027185.1 Glis glis | reverse complement strand
CATGTAGCACTGAGAATTATGTTGGTATAATCTCATATATACACATTGTTTATGACAGTAATTCCATAGATTCACTTCTTTCTTACTCTTCCCCTTCCCTTGTACCCCTTCCCTTGCACCACTGAGGGTTCTCAGTTGTCACTGGAGTCCCTTTTGTGTCCCCACTACTCCCTAAATTGTGCATATTAATGAAAACATATGTCCCTTCTTTTTTTGTGATTGGCTAATCTCACTTAACATAATGTTTTCCAGATCTTTCCATTTTCTTGCAAATGCTTAGCAATCAGGGAGATGCAAATCAAAACTACTCTAAGATTTCATCTGACCCCAATTAGAATGGCAAGCATTAAGAAGTCAAACAACAACAAATGTTGGCAAGGATGTGGGGAAGTTGGGACTCTTCTACACTGTTGGTGGGATTGCAAACTGGTTCAATCACTGTGGAGATTCCTCAGAAAACTGGGAATGGATCCACCATATGATCCGGCTATACCACTATTGGGTATCATACCAAAGGGATTGAAACTAGAAAACAACAGTAATATATGCATACCCATGTTCATAGCTGCACAATTCACAGTGGCCAAATTATGGAACCAACCTAGATGTCCATCAACAGATGAATGGATGACAAAATTATGGGAAATACACACAATGGAATGCTTTTAATGAATCTACCATGGATTGATTTTGAATCTCCTTTTATATCCAAAATATGCACTTGGTTTTAAAATTATGTGCTTTTAATAGTTTCACAGTAGCCATAGAAATGATCAGGGCAATTATGATATTGATAACTCAAGTGTAGAAATTGTCATTTGCTGTGGTCTGACTGGGTACCCTCAAAATTCATATGTTGTAACTATCCCCATATGTGGTGGAATTAAGAGGTAGGGGCCCCTTGCAAAGTGATTAGATCAAGAGGCTTGTGCCCCCATGAATGGGATTAATGCCCTTAGAAAAGAGGCCTGAAGGAGCTTGTTCTCCCCTCTGCCTTGTGCGGACACATGGAAGTTACCATCTATGAGGAACAGACCGCAGGATAACAAATCTGCCAGTGCCTTGATCTTGGGCTTCCCAGCCTCCAAAACTGTGAACAATAAATTTATATTGTTTATAAATCACTCAGTCTAAGGTATTTTTGTGTTATAGCAATTTGAACAGAGTAAGACACAATCCTAAATAAACCAATTAAATTTTCCATTAAACATCTCTAAAAGAGGATGAGATAGTCCCAATTTATGAGCCTCAATAAGTTTGCTATCATTTGGACTCTTCCATTTTGTACCCTTCCTTTTTTTTTTTTTTTTTGCGGTACCGGGGATTGAACCCAGGGGCGTTCTACCTCCAAGCTACACCCCCAGCCCTATGTTTTATCCTTTATTTTGAAACTGGGTCTCACGAAGTTGCAGAGGTACTCACTAATTAGCTGAGGCTGGCCACGAACCCGGATCCTCCGGTCTCCGCCTCCCAAGTATTGGGATTACAAGCGTGCACCACCACACCTGGCGTACCCTTCCTTTTTTGTATAGCAGTCCCCCCTTATCCGTGAGATCCCCAGTGGATGCCTGAAATTATGGAGAGTGCCAAACTCTATACATAATATGTTTTTTCTATACATCAATACCTATAATAATCTTTAATTTATAAATTAAGCACAGTAAGATAACAAATAGAACAAGTATAAAAATAAGCTGCAAAAAATTGAAAGCATCAGTAATCTTGTGCTTTAGGGCCGTTGTTAAGTAAGTAGGAGTTACTTGAACAGGAGCACTGTGATACCGTGGCAGAGGAGCTGATAACCAAGAACAACACATTGGGGGAGTGCTCAGCCTGCATGCACTTTGCAAAGGGATACCTCACATCCTGAGCAGGACACAATGGGATGCCGCAAGCTTTTATCATGCCACTCAGAAGGGCATGCAATTAAAAACATTAATTGTTTTTTTCTGGAATCTCCCATGTGATGTTTTTGAGACCATGGTTAACTGTAGGCAACTGGGACCTCAGAAAGTGAAGCCACAGATAAGGGGGGTAACTGCATGTCTTTAAGTCACAACTTCCTCTGTGTTAAGAATCTTTCTCAGCAGTCAGTCTGTGCCACCCTGCCCCTCCAGCAGCCTGCCCTGGAGCTTCCCCCTAATGCCTAGCAGCTGATACCACTGTGCCTTGGCCTCCTGGTGCCCAGATGACCATCAGTTTGTAGGTCACCTGCTCCGTGCCTTGCAACACTATCATGGAAGCTTGAGCTGACCTTGTTGTCCTTTTTCATGCCTGCTTCTCCAAGAGCCACAGCATCTCTAAGGTCTAGGCAATGCAGATTCTACATCCTGCAGGGAGAAGCAGGAGAGGAAGGAGATGGAACCAGTGTTCCAACACAGAGTTGTTAGACTGTCACCTGATATCACCTAATATAGGTGTGTACCATGTATGTCCTGCAGGGAGGAAGGGATAAGAAGGAGGTGGAACCCAGTTTCCATGTATAAAGTCATTAGACTGTCACCAAATATCACCAAATAAAGGTGTGTACCATGGAGAATCTCTGACTGCATCAACAAGGTGCAAAGACTGGGAACTTGCAGGCCTGGGTGTCTACTAGAATGTCTATCTGTCTGTCTGTCTCTCTTACACACACACACACACACACACACACACACACACACACATACACACACATACACACACAGCAGTAGCAGCAGCAGCAGCAGTAGCAATAGTTACAAAGATTCTAGATCTCCACCAGCTTCTGGACTTTGTGGAAGCTGAGTAATACAGCTTGGAAATACAGGGGGGTTAAGACTAGAATGAATGTTGATCAGTGAGAACTAGATCCAAGGAGTTGCTGGCATGTAAGCACCTTTCCCTCCTGCCCTCTCTCCCTAGTCTTCATGGGTAGTACTGAAACATGGTGATAATTGTGGGTAACTGAAACCTCAGGAAGGCGTGACCTCTCTGAAAAATGTTATGTGTAGCCAAGACTTATCTGTGCCCATCTGTGAAGTTGACGTATGTCCTGCAGGATGTGTGGTCACACAGGACCTCTGTGTTTGCTTCAGTTCTCTCCATCCCTCACTCTTACCAACCTGATGTTGAAGCTCCATAGCATGAAAGCTTTGCCTGGGCTCTGTTTTCTGGAGTATTCTTGTGGAAATAGAGTTATCAGCTGAAGTTGTCCAAATATCCAATGGAAAAAATTTTTTTTTTATCAAGAATGAGCACCTGGCTAAAACTGAGGTGAAGATAGTTGTCTCATTAGTATCTGCCAAAATTGTTATAATAAGGAACCTTTCCTTAAGTAGATGGTTGGGCTAGATAACCACTAAGAGCCTTTCAATTCTAAGCTTCTGTTTCTATGAGACACTGTACAAAATTTTTCTAATTGCCTAGAATAGCTGAGTGAGATCAGTATGAAATATCCTCAAAGAAACACAGAAGGTATGCTGGAAAAAAAATAACTTTTCATGGCAATGGAGAACAATATTTTACTGAAAACCCCAACCTAATCTGTATGAGAAAGCACTGAATTCTCTACAAAAGAAAACCAAGAAAAATAAGAGAGAAATGTGTGCCCTGTGGCTGTACATGTTCCCTTGGGAAGTGATTATAGATTAGGCCATTTTATCACATATACCTAGACAGATTATGTATTGTTTTTCTTGTTTAGTCAGTTCTAGCGGAGTTCCAAAATTACTGGTCGTATTCTGAGTACATAAATTTCATGGCATAAATTTGTATGTCTACTTCAGTTTCTCTATCAGCTCTGGAAGTATTGCATGGTGATGCTTTATTGTCAATCATTGAAAGATCATTCCTAAGAGGAGTAAACTGTTGGAATGTGCAAGGAAGATTTTCTTAGGCAAAAGGTGGTAGGCACCAAAACTTTGAGATGGTAACTCACTGGGTAATTGTGAGAGTATCCTTTCTTCTCACAGGGCGGAGACTGTGGGGAAGGAGTCCAGGTGCACAGCCGCTACTGCGTGGTCCACAGTGGTTCCATCTCTCACACAGCTGTCCGTGTAGAGGATGCACTGTGTGGAGAAATGCCTTTTCAAGACAGCATCCTGAAGCAGCCGTGCTCTGTACCTTGCCCAGGTATGCAGTTCTAGGGATTAGGGACACCTTCCAAGGTGAGGATTTATCTTTTCTATTTAATTTTTTTTGAGAAATCCTATTCATCAAAACTAAATTCTTAAATTAACTCATTGCAAATCATGGTTACCCTTCCAGAATATACTACTGCTTAATAAAGGTGAAGTAGGCAAAAGGAAAAAGAAAAGAGCGCTGGATTTGGAAATTTAAGGCCTAAGCTAGAATTTTGTCTCTATCACTTTACTGGTGTTTTACATAAGGTGTAGAGTCTCAACCCCTCTGCACAGTGGTTTCTTCATCTAGCTAATGGGTTGATCCCACAGCACTAGCACATTGGCCAACATTTAAGAATATCTATCCCTGGATGGGTCAACCTTGGGTGATGGCCTGGTGGGAAACGGTGAGGTTATGAGTTCATGAAAGCACTCTGTAGACAGTCAAGTTCTATGTAAATGTGCAGGTCATTATTAGTTACATAAAATAGATGAATTTACTTTAATCCTGGTAATATAACTTAATTCATATAGAATACATTAAAGGTGCCTTAATGTATCCTTATACTGTGTATGTGTGTACAGACACATGTATACACATATGTAATATATACAAACTTATGTATCTTCATGTGTGTATAAGTATATAAAATTGAATATAATTCATATACAAATATTATATATATATAAATTATATACATATATATATACATGTGTTTAGAGTATTTAATTAAATATCATTTAGGCCAAAAATATTTCAGTGACCTACTTATTCTCTTTTATATGGCTTCTCTGTACATCCACTTAACAATGTGATGTTGATCGTTGAAAACTGAGTTACTATAATCTTTACATCTCCCTGTAAAAATTTTTATTATCACTAGCAGACACATAGTATTCTCTAGCTATGATTACTATGATTTGAAGCAAAGTAATGGCAATCTAGTTTTTTGGCATCCCCTTGTTAATGTAGATTAAACTATATACATTATTTCATCTTTCTTCATACTTCCTAATTGGAAAATTGGTCAGAATAGAATGTGCAGTATCAGGAACCTGCCCACGAATCTCTGTATGCCTCCTGTCCATGAAACTGTTGTCAGGTGCCCGTTTTCATACCATTTCCCCTGCCCTGCATTCTGTTACTGTCCAGGAGACTGCCACTTAACTGCGTGGTCAGAGTGGAGCACGTGTGAATTAACCTGCATTGATGGAAGAAGCTTCGAGACTACAGGCCGCCAATCTAGGTCAAGGACATTTGTAATTCAGTCTTTTGAGAACCAAGACAGCTGTCCCCAACAGGTTCTAGAAACACGCCCTTGTACAGGTACCAGGATCACTTTGCAGTTCTTTACCCTTGACTGAGCAAGGTGTAGTCCATTTTTTGGTGAGGTGTGATAAAACTGCTCTTACATTTACTTGCAGGAGGCAAATGTTATCACTACACATGGAAAGCAAGTCTTTGGAACAATAATGAACGAACTGTGTGGTGTCAACGTTCAGATGGCGTGAATGTCACAGGTATTCCTTCCTTAGACTCATGTGGCCCTTCGCAAAGATCTTGGAGTATAGAGTTTGTGAGAAGAATTACCTTACAAATTTTAAGCAAGGGATGACATAGGGAAGTGGCTTAGTTGATCTTTATGGCAAATTGTCGTTAGGCCTTGACATCTTAGAAAGCAAACAATTGTATTTGAAGACCCATAAGACATTATATAAGTTAAACAAATAAACTGAAATACAATAAAAGGTCCTTAAATTTCATGATCTCAGATAAAAACGGAAAAAGATAGATGCTAGTTTAAAACAATGGTCTTTAAAACTTTACATCATGAACCCTCTTTATAAAAAGTTTTTGAGGACATACTTTAACATATATTCCCATACTATTATGCTTTCATACATTATAAAATATACCCAAAAACTGAAATTAAGAGGATTGTCAAAAATAAAATAAAAAATTTAAAATATTGTGTGTTAATGGTATAAAAAATATTGCTGTGTGTTACAGATGCTTGTATTTATACACTGGAGGCTTCATTTTGAATATTTTACTGATTATGATTAAAACTTAATATCTAAAAATAGAGTGAAGGAAAGGTTTCTCATTCATAATATTGGATAAAATTTGTACAAATGGTCTTTTCAATAATTTTAAAGATTTTTTGATGTTTTTCTGGTCAGAGCAAATTAAGTTGACATTGATTTTACTTAGTGCTGCAGCTGACAGGCAGCTTACACGGGGGCTGGGAGAAGGGTTTATAGGAATGGAAGAACTTCTGTTCTTCTATTCAGCCCCTTCTTTTTCTTGTTAACATGTCCTTGCATTATTAATATCCCCTTTAATCCATTGTTTATCCATATAATAATTATTTATAATTGGTGGCCAATTAGAGTAATGTATATGCTAGAACCTATAAATGCAACCAATGCTATATAAATATAGTTTAAACACTGACCTTGACGAATAAGTCAACTTCTCAGTCTAATTACCCTTAGGTTTTTCTCTATGTCTTTTACTACATTGAATCCAGGAAGGCAGGACCAGCATATGGATCACTTTTATATTACAGAGACGTACATTATCCCCCACCCATGTACTCAGAAGCATTATTGAGCACCTACTAATACTGTGCCAGATGTTTGTCCCTCCTAGAATTTGTGCTTTTACTCTTAAAAATACTTATGGGGGTCTATATTTGACTGCATGTGTGTGTTCTGGCTGGTACACATATAAAAATTACCAATGTTTTTGCTACTGTGGACTCATGAATTGACTATTGGCAACCTTTTAGTACGTGGCTGTTGGGAACAGCCTAGTGCTAACCTGGATTGTTTGGGAGCTGGAGAAATAGGATGAGTTTTCAAGCAAATGATTTTTCTGCTCCTGAACTAAAATTGAGATTTCATCTGTTCTTTTACTCATCCTGGCACTCACAGACTTTGCCCTCAAGCATAACCATATGATAGAATCACACTGCCAAAGAACATGGGGAAAACTCCATCATAAACATCGTCTTTTGGCAGAGTCTCACATTTTAAACAACACATCCTGGAGTAATTAATAACATAGGACTGGACCACAGTGTTGGAATACTGATTTCAAGTAAGGATAATGATGATGATGATGATAATTATTATTACTATTCTAATAATGTTACAAACTGGCCAGTGCCAGAAGGGAAAAAATATGAAGAAGTTAAAAATATTTATCACGTAGAAAGCTAAGATGATGGTGGGCTTTCTTTTGTAGGGGGCTGCTCCCCTCAGGCACGCCCTGCTGCTATTCGGCAGTGTATTCCAGCCTGCAGGAAACCTTTCTCCTACTGTACACAGGTGAGTCATGTACTGGAGTCCTCTACAGGTATGTTGATTGTCGTGTTGTAGGGATGCAGTCAGGTGTGCTCCTTTCTGCTAGGGCCATGCAGCAGTTCTGTGTACCCAGAACACCATCTAGAGGCACTTGCAGGACTAACTACATGTTGAGAAATTCATGAGTGCCATGTACTAAGGAAAGCAGTCTTTTCCCTGTGAGTCTGCTTATAACCAAATCTGCCTCTCAGATATCTAATTCCATATTAGCTTTATCTACAAATAAGTATTTTAAGTTGATTCGTGTTTTCTATTTTTAGCTTTTCATACATCTAAACTATTTTTAAACTATAAATCCTATTCATATTTGATAAAGTTATTTTGTAAAAATCATCACACTGTGATGATTATAGTGTGACTACATTTTTAGTTCATTTTAAATAAGCTGAATATATTACCAGGGTTGAAAAAAATTATTTTGTAAAATGTATTACACTGATGATTATAGTATGAGTAAATTTTTAGTTCATTTTAAATAAGCTGAGTATGTTACTATGAATGAAAAAGCGTGTGTGTGTGTGTGTGTGTGTGTGTGTGTATGTGGGTGCGTGCGCGCATGCACACGTGCACATATTTTCAAAGCAGAAATCTTGCTCTTCTAACTCCCATCTACTGCTGACCAGGAATTAATGCAAAATATCTGTTCTAATCAACAGCACTCATAGTGTGCCGTGCATATGTAATTTTAAGTAGTTCTATTACATTTCTTAAAGAACCAGTTTTCCTCTTGTAGTGTGCTCATTCTAAAAATGATTTGATTAAAAATAATTCAAGCACTCAATCATACTTTATGGCTCTTCTACTCTAAGATGTGTTAATTCTTTAAGATGAGTTAATTTTTTTTACCACATAAAAGACAGTGGGCAAACTTGTAGAGGGGAATAGAAGGGGAAAAGGAGAGCAAGGAGTTGTAGTTTTCCACCAATTATCTGAACCTCTTTAATAAAACATAAATTACTCTTTTCCTTGAACCCTTGTCACATGTGACTGGTTGCAAATTTTCTCTCCAGCCAACAATAGAGATGAATCTTGAAAAGATATCTTTAATAGCTGAACATATACACATTTTCTTAATTAGAGCTCGCCATTGAACACTGTATGGTAACTTCAATTAAATCCACCTGAAAATACAATGGTAATTGTCATTATTATATGACTACAACCTGTACTGAACTATGGAAAATTGACTAAGACACTTTTATGACCTTTTTCCTTTTGTAGAAGATTGAGGTGCCTTCCTTAATTTTAGTATCAAAATTGTGTGTTCATTCAACACTTCATGACTTAAAGTTGGCTTGTTGATGGGAGTTGGCATAAGTGGTCACATGGACCACTTATGCTAGAAAATTATTTCTGCTCAGAAAATGCTAGATAAATAGTTTTAGGTTAGGAACCATGATAGCAAAGTCACAGAGATTTATATTTTTATGCTTGTCCTTTTCTATTCTTCTCTATTGTGTGTTTGCTAGAGGAATAGCAATTATTTTCAGATTCACTTCTAAAGACAGACAGGAATCCATGTCTATCACCCTTCAACATAATCAGCTTCTCAAAGACATTTATTATACATGAAAATGACCGGGAATCTCACAGACAAAAGTAAAGGACAGATTGTCACAATGCCATCGAGGAATATGATGTAGTATGACACTCAAATTACTACAAGAAAGAGTAATTTTGATAGATGTATGACATCTTTGTCTTGGTCACATGCCTTTGGTAAAGTCTCTTCCTCCATTTGGACTGCCCTCCCAGGAATAGAGAGGGAGTTTGGACTTGTTCATGGGAAGTGGTCAGAGGTGATGGAGGCATTGGACAGCTGGGTGGTGACAGACCTCAGGAAGCACCTGATGCCAAGAAAGGTGGCACACGATCTCTGGATCTCTGCTGCCCTGCTTCTTTAGGAAGGGGAGGGTAGAACCAGTGGGTGGGTAATTGACACAACTAGGGAAGAATTGAAAATAATTTGATCAAATGTCATAATCATCTCTAAAGAAGAGGAAAAGACATAGTTAATGCACTCTATTGACAAAGAAATGTGATTTCATATTTGGAAGGTGTCAGAATTATAACACATTAGAAAAATCTGACAATTTATTTAATGTTGACTTTGGAATTCAGAAAGATGAATTATATATTTGATTTTCATCTCATTGGTAAGTCAGTTGCCGAAAACCCTAAATTGCCATGACATATCGTGCAAATATTAAGTGACTTCAAAATTTAAGTTGTTCTTTATTCTTCTGCCTCATTCACTGTGTAACCATAAAAATATCTTTTATGCTGTAGGGTGGAGTCTGTGGTTGTGAGCAGGGCTATACAGAGATAATGAGATCAAATGGCTTCCTGGATTACTGCATGAAAGTACCCGGCTCAGAGGATAAAAAGGCTGATGTGAAAAACCTTTCTGGGAAAAACAGACCTGTAAATTCAAAAATACATGATATTTTTAAAGGATGGTCTCTTCAACTACTTGATCCAGGTGTGTTTCAGTTTTGAATGAGATGCAGTTTTTCCCATGGGGGGGCTCATATTTTGTTCATTGCTCATTTTGAAAAGAGTGGAGGGAAGGAATAAAAGAGGAGAGAAGAGCCGGGCGTGGTGGCACATGCTTGTAATCCCAGTACTTTGGGAGGCGGAGACCGGAGGATCCGGGTTCGTGGCCAGCCTCAGCTCTCTCTCTCTCTCTCTCTCTCTCCTTAGTGAGGCCCTCCGCAACTTCGTGAGACCCAGTTTCAAAATAAAGCATAAAAAATAGGGCCAGGGGTGTAGCGCGGAGGTAGAACGCCCCTGGGTTCAATCCCCGGTACCGCAAAAAAAAAAAAAAAAGAAGAGAGAAGGATGAGCCAATATAGTTCAGTTTGAAGTTTCTAAAATTTTGAGTCTGGTATGATATACAGTCCCCTTTAAATGTGAAATATGTCTGTGGATGGTTGAGTATTAGTCTGTCAATCAAAGTTTGACAGACAGTGAGTTAAATAACAAAATAGTACTCTTTGAAAAATATCTTTTAAGTATGAATTATCTCTGCTTTTATAATTGAAGGAAAAAATTAGAGTAGAATCTCAACTATTACAGGAAATGTTCAGAGACCTGATATGGTTTGAGAAATGCTGGTGAAATGGTAAAGAGCACCTATTTCAAAGGCAGACAGACTTTACTGGCACCATGGCTTAAAGGGGCCTGTTTTGTGATTAGGTGTAATTTCATAACTTCTCTGGGTCTCCTCTATGAAATCAATCTAGTGGCACCTGTCTTCCAGGACTGTGGTGGGTATTTCGGAGTGTCAGGCCTATAGGACTCAGAAATTAGTGATACTAAGAATGGGAAAGAAAATGATTAAATGCTTCCTGTGCACCTTGTGGTTCTGTGCTGGCTGGTTTTGTTGCAGGAATCATCCAATTACTTTCTTGCAATCTAATGGGATGTTATCATCCTCCTTTGAGAGATTAGGAAACCGCAAAGTAACTTTACCTAGGTCATGCCACCAACAAGTAACAGGGAGGTTTGAAGAAGGCAAGTCATTAAGGCCTTTACATACCACTTGGCGAAGTGGGAAGAAGAAAAATGCAAGAGTCTCTGTGCCAGATATGCCTAGGAACTTCCCTTCCAGACCTGAGGCCTTGACAATACTGGATGTGCCTTAAAGCAGAAACCAGAGCCCAGGCACGAAGGACTCTCGATCAAATTGGAGAAAAAAGCTCTACACACCTCAACCAATTTTTAAGAATGAACACTATATTGATGCAACTTTTGATTTCTCTGTATATCTTAAAATGCCAAAGGTGTTTAAAAACATCTCATTTGTTTTATGAGTAAATTAGTTGATTTAAATTCGAGGGAAGATGATGTGTAGAGTTTCACCTGTTGCCTAGAAACCCTATTTCAGGTAGAGAATTAAGGTGAGATCCTGGGGAAGTGGGTCTTCAGATCCACAAGTGAGTCCTTAATCTTTAATCTGTAAATTGAATGTGGGGCTCTAAATGATCAACAATATAATGTATATGAGAATACATGCACATGTGTATGTATAGCTATATACACATGTATATGTATATACACATGTATATGTATGCTTGTATACATATAAATATATAAGTATACACATGAAATTATTTTTAGTCTGGGGAATTTGTCATTTTATTAGGCCCTTATGGCAAGAGTGTAAATTGGAACAACCTCTCAGGAAGACAGGCTGTCCAGTGTGTTGACCTGTCATACATTTTGCCCTAAAATTTTTCTCCTAGTAATTCAGCTTGCAAATATATACACATATACTAAAAGAAGTATGTAAATGATATTCATTACATGATTGCTTGTTGTAGCAAATGAGTGGAAACAACCTAAATGCCCATAAATGGAATAATGTAAAAACAAAAATATGAAACAGCTGTGCAATGGTGTCTCATAGGGACACTAAAATGAGGTAGACCTGCTTTTGAGAAGTAGCATGAAAATATATCCAATCTATATTTTTTAGAAAAAAAAGTACAAATCAAAGTGAATGAATGCTGTTCACTATTTGCAGTTTTTAGAGAAGATGTATGTATTTGTGTGTGGGGGAGGGTATATTCAGATGCTCACATAAAGAGATCAAAGCTGAAAAGATTTATAAAGAAATTGGGAATGGTGGTAGCTCCTAGGTAGGTAACTAAGAGAGGGTGGTGGAAAGACATTTTTCACCACATATCTTTTTTAATAGTTTGAAGTTTTATCCTAGCTATTTTGTTATTATAAAAATATTTATTCATTAAATTTAATTTATTTATGAAATTATTTTTACAGTAACATGGCATAAATGTCCTGGATCACCACTTGCATCTACACTGGGGACTGGAGTTGTTTATTTATTTATTTTTATTATTTATTTATTTATTTATTTTGTGTGTGTGTGGCACTGGGGATTGAACCCAAGGGCATTCTACCTCTGAGCTACACCCTCAGCCTCAGCCCTGTTTTATGTTTTATTTTGAAACAGGGTCTCACTAAATTGCAGAGGGCCTCACTAAGTTGCTGAGGCTGGCCGCGAACCTGCAATTCTCCTGTCTCAGCCTGGGATTACAAGTGTGTGCCACCATGCCTGGCTTACTCTGGGGATTTAAAAGGGCTGCATCATCCCCATGCATCAGCTCTGTGAGGGCTTATGGGTAAAGAGAAATTAGGAACATGCTTGCTCAGGGAAGACTTATTTATTTACTTTCTGTTGTCAATGTAAAGCTCAGAATAGATGATTTCATCAGTCCTGTTTCAAAGAGATCAGGATCAAAGCTGTGTTAACAGTTTTATCACCACAGAAAAGTATTACTACATTGAACCTCATTCTAAAATCCGATTGAAGCTTGAAAGTGTCCTGTAAGCACAAACTGTAATAGGTAGTCGGAACATAATTGAAAGTAATTGTGGTTTTATTCAAAACAAGTATTGTTTACAATAGATTTTGATTGTTTCTCACCCCAAAGAAGCTTTTAGAATAAGATGCTGATATGTGTAGTTTGGACCTGCAGTTAATTACATTCACGTGTAATGAATCTCTGGGTGTGTTTCTTTCATAAAGTAATTCCATTCCCTTGGGATGCTAACAATTGCCTTTGTCAGTCCAATTGTAAGTTGAGTTAGCTACATGACCTCATAAAATACAGGAGAAAACATTAGCTTTTCAGAAACAATTTGTTTCTATCATTTATAGGAAAACCATATGTCTACTCAAGCTATATCTTATATAGAAAAAGTCATGAATAGACTAGAATATTTGGTTAATCTACTTTAGTTAACTCTAGTATATGTGAAACCCAAAATAATGGGTACCTGGTCATCATTTTACAGCACATGGTCATCATTTTACAACAATTTGATAAATTGTTTAACTTGTTTGGTTATGTGGTTTTTGTTGAGCTAACTTTATGCAGAAAGCAGAGCTACTAAAGCTGGTCATACTAGTTTTCTTTGCATGTAAGATTAAGAAACATGTAGGAATGTCTTTTGATAATAATTTTTGGCTTTTTTAATGTTTTTGTATGATTTTTACAAAACTATAGGCACCTTCAAATGAATTCAAAATTGCCTGCCATTGGTTTGATTTAATTAAGTAATGATTACAAGTGTTCATTTTGCAATGTGAAAAAATAGATCGACTATTATAGCTTACATTTCTACCGGGGTGTTTTGTTGTTGTTGTTATTTTATACTTCATAGCTGTCACCTGTGGGTATTTCCACATATGATTACAACTAAGCAAGTCTCAGAATTCAGGTGAAAAAGAAAACATTCAGCAAAATAAATAAATGTTTTAGCATCATGCAGTTACAACCTAATGTTTTTAAGGTTAATTTGCTAAAGATCAAACAGAGTAATGCAATTGTTTATATCTATTAAAGTTAATGAAAAGTGTTTTCTCAAAAACATTTTTTCTAGTAGAGATCTCATATTCCTATGATGTTCAAGAGAAAATGTTGTCAATTCCTGATTATACCTGGTCACTCAGAGTATGACAGAACACTGCTAACTTCTGCAGTTGAGTGCCAATTGCTAAGGTGCTGGTGTTCAAGTCTAGAACAAATAACCAGCCCAGGGTTGTCAGACTGTATGTTACTCTCTCTCTCTCAAATGCTGTAGACTTTTGTATGCTAAGCTTGTTGTGTTATCTCTATCTTAAACAGATGGCCGAGTAAAAATTTGGGTTTATGGCGTTTCAGGTGGCGGTTTTCTTATCATGATTTTCCTAGTATTTACTTCCTACCTTGTTTGGTAAGTACTAATTAGTAAAAAGTTTATACTACAATTTTATATTATGGCATGTTATACTAAAAGAGAAAATATTTCAGGCTCGTTGCCATTGTAACAGGACCCTTGGGACCATAAATTGTTCCCAACAATAGAGTGGTTGAATAGTTGAAATAGGGGATCATTATCGCTACTGTTCCCATTTGAAATAACTTCTTTTATTTGGTTTTTGAATAATGTCAGGAGGTATAAAAGACAAATAATTAGTTGGGGATTTCCTATTTAATATTTTTATTTAGATCAATAGATTTCAACCTCTGTGCTTATTGACATCTCCTGGTACTTAAGTCTCATACTCAGAGATTCTAATTTAATTAATTTTGTGTGTGGCCAGGTCATCTGGATGTGTAAAAGCTCCCCAGATAATTTTAATATGCTGCCCAAACTGATAACACTACTTTAGAAAATTCTAGTTCTTAAATTTCTTAGCATGGCCTGTTTTGATCAATTAAGTTAAACTAGCCAGTCAGTTCAAGTCAGTACATTTGAAATAGTAGAGGTAGATGTTTATCAACATTGACCAGTAATGAGAGAAAATCTAATTGACTGTCAACTTAAGAAACCCTATTTTGTAAGTGTCTACTTCCTAAAAATCTATTATTCTCAGAAAATGATGACTAGTTTACTATAAATAATGTATTTTAGTTGATGAGCAGCTCTTGAAACCAGATAGAAGTAAATATAGTTGAATGTTTTCAACTATCTTAGGAATATTTTATTAGCTTATAAAGAATAAATTTCAAGGATTTTTTTCATGAGATCAAAGTGTTATCTCACTTTTTCCTCCAAATCAAGATATTTATATTCATTATCTGTCTCATAGACTATTCCCTTGAGAATTTTTTACCCAATTTTAATGTTGGTTGAAATATAGCCTTTGTATCATAAGCCTCAAATTCAGTTTCCAAGGCTACTTAGGTTTTTGAATCTTTGCTCTTGGTCAGTGAAAGTTAGTGAAGAAAATAAGATGACTAATTCTTTCTGCCACCTGTAGTGATAAAAATTGAATCCCTAGAGATTGGATTTCTAACCAACTAACATTTTGGGAGTATTGTAGAGAAAAGTAATGGATGTCTTCAGTTAGTCATTCACCCTATAATCAAATTATTTGACTGGTTTATATGTTTCAATCGGTAAGTTTGGCAAATTCTTCCTAGATCCAATCTTAATGAACAAATGTGAATTTGGAAGCTTTGTATGAGATTCAGAGCAGCCAGAGGCATTCAACACCAGAAAATATTAGACAAAGGGGAAAAGACTAAATTGCCACAGAGGATGTGAAGGTTTGGTGAACCAGAAATGGTTCTCAAAGCTATAGATCACTAAAATACAAGGTAGCCAGATAGTCTATAGGTCTGCAAAGGCTTAGATTAATTCAAGCTGTTAATAACCACATCCCTAAATCCACATTCTATTGTTCCCTCTTCCCTCAAATATCTAAGAGATTAACAATTAACATGTACTTACACATAAATTTTGCCCTTTTTGCTATTCTCCGTTCCAACTTAAAATGTATTAACCTTAATCAATTCCTTTAACAACAAATATTTAGTAAGGCCCTTTTCTCCTGTGTAACTATAGGTTCTGGGGAGTCATGAGTTACATTACTGAATTCTGGTAACATAATATTCTACAAAATTTTTAAAATGTAAACTAGCAGTGGAATTGTCCCCTATTGTCCAGTAACCAAATTACACAGATATGTATGCACATTATTTCTCACATCTATTAGTTTTACTCCCCATGCCTGTCCTTAATAACCCCTCTTTGGGTGTTGCACAATAGACCCATGTTTGGATTTACATATCCTCTCTGCTTCAGTCTACAGCCAGATTAGTCTTCCTAAAACTTTGGTGCAGGTCATCAGCCCTTTCCTACTCACAGCCAGCAGTGGCATCTCACCCCACCAACAGGAGAATCAGAGTCATGTTCGGCATTTCTACCTACCCAGGTGACTGCAGTCTTTCAGAAATAAAGCCCAAATGACTTCCAATTTCATCTTTTACTAATTCCCCATGCCCTGGACAATCTGATGTATTATGTAGTCCAAAACATATTTGTCTTCATATTCTCATTGAGGAAAATAAAAAAAGATTAAATTTTTTATTTAGATAAAATCATAAATTTTTCTACACTAATAATCAACATGCTTAACTATATAGCCCATCTATAATCCTGTTATATGTTAATATTTCATTCTAAGATGCTCAGTTTCTCTAATTTTATATTAATAACAGCTTTATTCGACATTTGCATCTATCTTTCAGATCAGTTACTTTCTCATTGCTTCAATCTCCAGCTCCACAATCAAATTTAGGTTTCCAATGTTTAATATATTTATTCCCACCCAAGTTGTTTGAGAAATATTGAATCTATTTGTGCTGCAATTTTAGATGTTTTATCCCAACATCCAAGCACCTGTTCATAGGAGGATGGCCATTGTATTGGTCCTGTGTAAATTTATGACCTCCAATTTTTTTAATAAGCTTATTGTATAATGAAGGTAGCCCCTCATAATATAGAAAACTTTATAGGCATTGACTATAAGACCTCTTTCTGAGGGATGAGTTTTGGGGTGGAATAACCCTACATTAAGGCACTGAGTGTGCTGCCCTTCCAGTTTCTCAAGGAGGCTGCTGCTCCCATGATTTCTCCTTCCATCTGTTCATCACCAGCTACAGGCCTTCAACCAGTTCCTCCAGGGAAACTCAAATACCAACCGTCTCCTCATGAAAGAGTCTGGAATAATTTGTCTGCGTGCCCTCCCCTGTGAGATTCCCTTCACGCCGATACTGCAGTTATTTGTACAATCATCTTCCAACCCTGCCAAACCCCAAGGACTCAAGAGAGGGGCTATAATCACTATGTTTTATTGATTCTTAAGCACAAATTTGATAAATATCTATTGAGCACATGAACGAATGAGGTGAATAAGTGAGTAGATAGGTAAAAACTAATTTATTGCATTGATATTTAGAAAAACACCAAAATATCTAATATTTATATGTTAAATATAAAGAACTTTATATGCATTGTCTTATTTGATCCTCATAATGGTCTAAACATCACCCCCATTTTAAAGAGTGAGCCATTTCTCCTCAGAGAAATTAAATTATGTTTGTGTGGTCACCAGTCTGATAGAATCTCTAGGTTTGCCTAACCCTTGAGTGCAGGCTGTTTCTACTGCTCTGTCAGTCTCTGTAGTTTCTTTCCCTTGAGTAATCTGGAAAACTCTTCAGACTCAGTGTCATGTCTACAGCCTTCATCTTTCTCAGTGGCTCCTTGTTTCACAGGTAAAGTAAGCCATAGACTTGGAAGCACATGCCATTTACTGCTACACATGAGCTGCCTAAAGAAATCCAAATAGATGTTTTCACAGCACCTAATCCCATTACATAGCTCGCAGGAGAGCTAGAGGATGACAGTTTTTGGAGATTTTATATTTTCCACCAAAAATAAAAGGCTTAGGACAGGAGAATTGCTATAATATGGCAGGTCTTAGGTGTATGCTATAGATGAAAGCAATTTATAATAAAAACTTAGAAATGCCTTTGACAAAATGTAGAAAAATAGCCTTCTTAAGGACTCCTTCTTTCAGATACAATCCTTTGAACATCTGCTGTTAGTGCTGGGAGTTTTGGAAATATTACTGACGCCCCAGCTCCCATGGAAATAAACATCAGTGAGGCAATTTAGTAGAGCTGACCACTGGGTGAGCTTACAGTTAACTTGGACACAGTGCCAGCAAGTTACTCTAGATAACTGCATTCATCCTGCCTTGCCCAGCACAATTTGGCAGCAGCCTCTCATTCCTTCCCACTTTGAGGGTGGTGGCCCCACTTACAGAAGCTAGCCTCTCACAAGTAGTTGCTAAAACCAAAGAATATGTTGCTTTCATCAAACTACTTAGTCTCTCCTGGCCTAGGCTGAGTCCTTATGGCTTGACTTCAAGGCTGCAGAGACGTGCCAGCAGCTTGTCTGTCAGTCCACGATGAGCTCACTCTTCTGGCTGCATGTGTTTTTATCCTTTTCTAAAATGCAAATGACCCTGGAAGAGGTCACTTTAAAACATGTCCGTCCATGATCTCTCACAGCCAGGATAGCAAAATGGTCTCATCCTTTGTGCTAACTCTCATGGTCTCTGTGACTGTCAAGAGGGCTCTACTAAGAAGACTGATGAGCTGCACCTCATCTCAGCAGGAAGGAAGCGTGTGATGGATTAGAGATGTCCACTGGGCACAGGGTGACTGGTGGAGTGGTAGCCGATGTGCCGGACTTTGCGGGTCCTGATTTAGTGTGAGGGAGGGAGGTGATCACAGCTTTCCCAATACCAGAGTTGAAGAGGGAAAAAAATGAGAAAATATATTTCTGAAGGAAAAAATAACGCATCCAGTAAGGGAGAAGGAAGGGGCCCTGAGGACTCCAAAGATCAGCCTCCTAATTGCTAGTATTGCACAGGGTATCCTCGGCCCTCAGTTCCTTTCCTTAGGAAGCTGTTTAACTGGCCAGGAAGCTTTGGAAACCCACAGCTGCTCAGCAAAGCACCACTGTATCCAGATTTTTTTTTAACTCCATAGAATTTCTCAGAACTCATATATTAGAAGTTGAGATTTTAGTATTAGTCAATTGAGAGATTATGCAATATGGAAAGATCCATAATAAATAAGGTCCCAATCACCATGATCCCAGCCTAGTCCAGGGCCCACAAAGGTCCTAGGTCTTCTCTGCTTTCCAGAAGTGGGTACAGTGTTCCCAATTCCACACATGGAAATTGATATAAAAACATCTGTCTACATGTTGAGAAGAATTTTCCAGGACCAGTTCACAAAGGCAGGTTTACAATATTACTGTCAAATTTACAATATTACTACCAAGTTTATAATATTACTAACCCTTTATGAAGATCCAGCCATCTCTAATTTCTTCTTACACTCTGTTCTCAACCTCCTCACACCCAGGACTCAACCTCTCATTTCTCTTTGCGCAGTCATCTTCAACAAATGCCACTAAAGGGTAGATCAGCAAAAACTCTGAAGGCACGTACATTTCTTCACCTGTTTTTCTTCCCTGTCTCCTACCCCACCCCATTCCCCTCTAAAAGCCACAGAAGAGGTGGGAGGAGGAGATATTTATTGTCACTTCTGGTGAAATTCCTTGTATTCTTTTTACTGTTACACACCCCACCACCAGGGTAGATACACAAGCTGTCACTTCCAGGTTGCCCAACTTATTGCATGATTTCTTAATACCTTTAAATGATTCACATCCTTAGGACCCCATGTTAAGCCGGGTATATTATTCATGCTACAGCCTGGGCCCAGCATATAACTGGAGCTACTGAAATATAGATTAAAATGGATAAAGTTAAATTGGATGTTACTCAGACAATTATGCAATGTCCCTTTGAAAATTGGAGAGGGCCTCGGAAGTGGGATATGGGAAGTGAAGCTCCCTCTGCAGAGGATTCACGTCGTGTTGCAGCCTGTCCTCAGCCTACCTGGAAGGAGGCTGTTTGCCTAGCACTCAGCCAACTCTCAGTGAGCACCCACCGCCTGCCAGGGGCTGGAGTGAGGGGCACTGCAAGGATCTGGGTTCCTTTCAGTGTTTTGGGGGGTGTTTTGGTACTGACCCCAGATACCTTCTACCTCGGAGTTACACTCCAGTCTATTATATTTTTTATTTTGAAACTGGGTCTCACTAAGTTACCAGATGCTGGCCTTGAACCTGCGATTCTCCTGTTTCAGCCTCTCAAGTGCTGGGATTACAGGTGTGCACCACCACACCTGCTCTTTCAATGTTTTTTTAAATCTCTTTAACTTCTATGATTTGCTTCAGATATCAACCCAAAGAATTAATTTCACTCCTTAAATTAGACCTTGAGCATTTTAAACCAGGTGATTCTCCCTACAACCATTTTAATCTCATCAAACTTCTTTTTTATTGTAGTAAAATTCACATAACATAAAAGTCTCCATTTTAGCCATTAAGTGAAAGAAACTAGACACAAAAGGCCACATATGGTATGATTCCACTGATATGAGATATCCAGAATAGATAAATCCATAGAGGCAGGAAGTTGATTAGTGGTTGCCAGGGAACAAGGGGAGATGGAAATGGGGAGAGACTGCTTAGTGAGCACGGAATTGCCTTTGGGGTGACGAAAATGTTCTGGTGCTAGATAGTGGTGACAGTAGACAACATTATAACTGCACTTATGCCACTGAATTTTTCACATTAACTCAGTTTAATTTAAATTCAGTCCAGATATAAAAATTAATTCATATGTACAGACAAAAATATCTGCATTTCTAACAAGTGCCAAATGAATGAGAAATATATAGGGAGAGTGTGGGGAACTGGTTAAAAGCTTGGGTCTCTGTGTTAGATTTCCATAGAATCCAGTCTCTGCTGTTCAATGACCCGAGAAAAGGTAAATAACCTCTCTAGCCCTTTTCATAAAGTAGCAATAATCTTAATGCCTCCCTCTCAGGATTCTTCTGAGATTTACTGAGAGATTCAATATAAACTGCTTAGCACAGAGCTTGGCACTTAGGACGCATCCAATAAATAATAGATGCTACTGTGAAATATATAGTGTAGATATTTGGAGACAGGGAAAGAGATGGCTCCCTTCCAAGGGAGCCGGGAGAGAGCCAGGCTCTGCAGTCATGGAAAAGCAAATGCACTAAAGAAGAAGGCAGCTGGGTATGGTGGTGCAGGCCTGTAATACCAGTATTTGGAAGGGTGAGACAGGAGGATCACAGGTTCGAGACCAGCCTCAGCAACTTAGTGAGACTCTCATCAACTTAGTGTAACCTCATTTCAAAATAAAAAAGGGCTGGGGGTGTGGCTTGGAGGTACAGTGCCCCTGCATTCAATCCCAAGTACCAAAAAAAAAAAAAAAAAGAAGAAGAAGAAAGTAAACTGTGGGGAAGAGGAGTACATGGTACAATACCAGCTATAAATATTTATAAACATAAATCAAGATTCACTCACACTAAAAAACAAGAAGTGTAATGCATGGTGCATCCTTGTGTGAACTGGGGATACTACTTAACTTTAGCATCTCTCTTTATGAGAAGTAAAAATAGCCCTCCCTGACTGGCCAAATTGTAGACTGCAGGTAAAGCGTAGACCAGGCGAGGATGGCTTTGCAGGGAATAGGACTGGAGAAGTTTTCCTGACCGCCTGTGGTGAGTGGCAGCCAAATGTCAGGGTTCAGGCTAAAGCAGAAATATATTTGCTCAAAAACATGACCAGAGTAAGGCACAGGAACCTGGCTGCTCCAGCTGTTTACAGTGTTAAACATCTGTGACATGGAGGTCACAGAAGCTTAGGAATTAGTGAGCAGATATCCACAATACTGTGTATAAATAAGAAAGAAAAATGGCCCAGTTCCTTGATTCCACTAAACTATTTTTTAAAATTTGGTAAAAATGGCTTCTTTTTAAATAGAATTAAAGTATACAATACAATTATGCACCTCATAACAGTGTTTCCACCGACAGCCTGCGTATGTGACTGTGGTCCCATAAGACTATCGCCTAGTGATGTCGTAGCCAGCTTAGATTTTTCACACAATGACAAAATCACCTAACAACAATTTATTTGAATGTATCCCCATTGATAAGTGATGCATGACTATATTCAAAAAAGAAACCCACACATCCAGAGAAATGAATCTTTTGTTATTTTACCACTCAAATTTCTGTACCTCATAATTGTCTCTGGAAGATGAAACAGCTCTGTGAACTTTATCTGAGGAATTCTTTTCCCTTTGCAGCAAGAAGCCAAAACCACATCAAAGCACACCTCCCCATCAGAAGCCTCTGACCTTAGCCTACGATGGAGACTTAGACATGTAACCTGAAAAAGAAATCCAAATGTAGACATCAACTGCCTTAACCACTTTCACTTTTGTAGCTCTCAGACTTCTCAGTTTTTTGAGGAATCTCATGATGTGATATATTGGGCAGAATACAAATGTTGCAAAAGTAATATTGCCTCAACCTCTTTTGGACCTGGAGTCAAGGATTATCAGATCTGCCATTTTGTTTGCAAGCTGTTTTTTGGGTGTGAGTGTTTTTTTTTTTTTTCTTTTTGGGTTTTCCCAAGGAACCTGAAAACCCTTCTCTTCCTGTTTGGAAATGTGAGGAAGAAAACATGGTGGAATTCCCACAGACTTGAGTAAACTTGATCTTCAGCAGCATAATGACAATCCGGAGGAAAGTCCGATCAAGGCATTTACTGTAAATGACAAGTGTGACACTGCATTGTTACGCACTATATTAGTGCAAAGTCTTTATTCTCCCCATACTTCAACATGAGTTTTCTAGAGTTTACATTGGTTCAAAGACTTTCCAATTGGATCGCCTATTTTCATGAACACAGAGAGAATGGGTTACCATTTCAGAAATTCTCTGAGTTTTTACCTTTAAATATGGTATTTTGTTCCATAGCCAGGGGACGATGGCACTTCATGGGGTGCATCTACTGAAAATAATAGAGCGTGTGTAGTTGCTGAACGAGGAGGAAGCTAGATGGTTTCTGAATGAAATGTGTACTGAATGTTAGGGTGTACAACTGAAATAGGTGGTTATATTGGAGAATGAGGTACATTATTTAATTATGAAACCAGTATTTTAACAAAAACTTAGCTGTGTAGAAATAGCATTAACCACACACAGTTGTAATTCAGTTTAATGATGACAAACTCTGCTTTTGTAATTTCAATTTTCTTATCTGAATATTTATAAATTCTTTTTTTGAATTTAATTATCTGACCTCATTTAATATACATTGAACACCAGTCCTCTTTGTAGCAAGTCTTGCTTTTATAAGGTTTCAATGATATCTAAAACAACACATTAAAAAGCTGAGACCATTTTATGAAGATAATTGTTTGTAATCCTAGGTGTTGAAAGTAAGAAGGTGCCATCTTGTGGTATTGACTTGTATTTATAACAAATAAAGTGCTCAAGAGACTGCAGCGTTGACTTTTCTACATTTATTCACTTCCAAAGTGCCTGTGCTTTGACAAAAACAGTTTTAATATCAGCTTTCCTGTGTCGTCGCTGTTTTAGGGGTTGACAGATGAAATCACTGGCAGAGAAAAAGAATCTCACTCCAGATTCTCAACGCTATCAGGTGTTCTCTGAAATAGAGTCAATCACAGGGACACTGAGTAGCTTTTAAAGATTTACAAGCTAGATAATGTTAGAACAAACCACTCTGATAATACAACTCTGATATGCAAATGACCTGAGAGGGCCCAGAAAATGGGAATGTTAGAAATGTGATTGGAGGAGTAGGGTAGAGGATGTTTTCATGTACACTATGACTTTTGTTAACCACTTAACAGCTAGGGGAACCATTTGATTAACTGGTTTTGTCCAATGGCACCATGATTTTAAAGGAAAAAAAGTAAATGAAAAGAGAATACTTTATTTCAGTAGTATGACTGAGAAAACAGCTCCCAGAGGTTTTTTTGTTGTTGGTTTTTTTTTTTTTTTTTT
>PVJS01030955.1:0-23750 GCA_004027185.1 Glis glis | reverse complement strand
GGGGGGGAGGGACACCAAGAGCTGTGTGCATGTATGTTAACACCAAACTGATACTCATTGTGAAGTGAGACTACAATGCACCAATAAAAACATTTAAAAAAATAAATAAAAAAAAAGGAAAAAAAAATTACTTATGACTCTAACCAGAATTACTTCCCAGAGAAAATAATTAGATAAAAAGCTAGGACATTTACTGAAAAGTGCTAGGTCTCTAATTAAACTTCAATAATAATAGTCTTTAAATAGGTTTAATCATATTTAAAATTTCTACTCAAACACATGATATCATCCTAACTTGGGTGAGTTCTTTCTTTCCATTTTTATTAGTATACTTCTTGCAATTGAAAAGAGTTATTTTACTTACATTTTAGCTATATGATGTAATAGAGCAGAAAAGTTTGTGGATACACTGTGCCCTTTATTTTTTAGGATGCAGTAAGTATTATAACATCATTTTTTTACCTCTTAATTTTCTGTAGCCCCATCCGGTCACCCAGCAGTCAGTGTACATTACATTTTTATCTGCTTTGGAAGGTAGGCAAATGGGTTTTTGAGAACCTAGGTTTTAAAAATCATAGTTTAGTTATCAGAAGCAATATATATCTTGTTTCCCAGAAGGGACTCTTTTCTTTCACTTTACATTATTTGTGTTTTTCTTTATTTTTTCCTTTTTGTCATATGTTTTCATCCTTCCTGTTCAGAATTATACATTATACATCCCAGGATTCAGGGACAAGAGAAGAGCCACACTTTCCCTGCTGACGCCTTCACTCTAAGGAGGTCTACCGTCCTGTAGAAGCTGCTTAATCATTCTGATCTTTATCCCTAAAAGAGAGATATTAGACTAAATTATCCTTAATATTCCAATTTATTATAAAATTATGTCAGCCTATGCACTGGAAAAAGCCTGAAGAAAACTTCTCTTTTCACCCAAATTCTCAAAATAAGATCCCATAATCAGGCAAGAATGTCAGTCTTAACAGAGTGAAAGATTAGCTTTCCAGACCCTCTCCCCGCCATGATAAACCTGGAGTGAATGCTAGGATCAAGCCATGTATCTTGTAGGGTTAAACAGTTTATTTAGGTTGAGACCTTCCCACTTAAAATTCTACATACCTGTGTAATTCATGGTTGTTTCCAGTCTCAACAAAGCAATATCATACCCACTTTCTGCCATTTTATATTGATCATGAATTATTATTTCTCGAACCCCAAAGAAAGGACTATTCTCCTTTATTTCAGATTGATTTACAATGCCACTATAGACACGCAGAATTTTAGGTGACTCTATCCTAAAGACAAACAATAGAGGGGAAAAATTTCCTTCACTAAATAATTCCCAAACATTTTGAGCTGTATAGCTCTTTTTAAATTATTTTTAATTTATTGGTGCATTGTAGTGCATTTAATTTATTGGTGCATCTGGATGAAGTCAAAGTGATAGAGACATACATGCACACAGCTCTGAGTGAACTTCCCCCCTGCTCCAACCCCACACCCTCCCCTTCCCTACGCACTATATTGAGACTGGCATTGGTGATTTTGTGTATGTACATCATGTCCGTTGAAGTGTTTCCTTCGTTGAATCCCCCCACCTCCCTCCCTTAAGCCCCCTTCATAACTCCACTAGGGTTTCTCCTCCTTTGTCTAGAGTCCCTTTTGTATCCCAATTTCTCCCTACCTCCCACATATGAGGGAAAAGATCTGACCTTTCACTTTTTGTGATTGAATAATCTCACTTAGCATAATATTCTCTAGTTTCGTCTATTTTCCTGAAAATGACATAATTTTGTTCTTCTTTCCATTGCATGTATAACTCATAATTTTATAATCCATTCATCTGTTGATGGACACCTAGGCTGGTTCCATAATTTGGCTGTTGTGAATTGTGCTGCTATAAACATAGATATGTACATGTTACTATAGTTGTCTGGTTTCAACCCCTTGGGGTAGATATCCAGGAGTGGTATAGCTGGATATGGTAGTTCCATTCCCATTCTTCTGAGGAACCTCCACACTTAACTCCAAAGTGGCTACACTAATTTGCAATCCCACCAACAATGTATCAGAGTTTCTATTTCCCCACAGTCTTGCCAGCATTTATTATTGTTTGTATTTTTGATGATTGGCATTCTAATTGAGGTTAGGTGAAATCTGAGTGCAGTTTTAATTTGCATCTCTCTGATTGCTAATAATGTTGAACATCTTTTCATATGTTTATTGGCCATTTGTATTTTTTCTTTTATGAAGTGTCTATTTAGTTCACCTGCACATTTCTTGATTGGGTTATTTGTGTTTTTAGTGGTAAGTAAAGATCTTCTCCCATTCTCTTGGCTCTCTAGTAAGGTTCTTGATGGTTTCCTTTGCTGTACAGAAGCTCTTTAATTTAATGCAATCCCACTTATTAATCCTTATTTTAAGTTCTTGTGCTTTGGGGGTCTTATTGAGGAAGTTTCTAACAGTGCCTATACATTGGAATGCTGGTCCTATGTCCTCTTGTAGTAATTGCAAAGTCTCTGGCTATTACTAATATTTTGTGCTAATGGTGGGCTTTTAGGTAGAAAGAAGTTATTTCATCCTAAAATTTTTCTATTATATATTTCCCCTATAAAGAAAATACTGGATTTATTTACCTTGTAAATTATATTAAAATAAATGATAAATTATACTATGTCGTGTGTGTTATATTAAACACATACAACAGATGCTCTTTCCATTCTCCAATACATACACACACACACATGCCCATGAAGAGTCCTGGGTTTTAGTTTCAACCCTGCCATTGACCGGCTGTGACCCTGAGAACGTCCCATGGACTTTCTCTACTCCATTTCCCATATGTAAACGGCAAAGGAGACTATTGACCTTGAGTGTATCTTTGAGTTATAATATGAATATGCTGCATAGTAGTAAGAAAACAATAACTAAAACAAATACACAAAATTGTGTCTGGAGACAATTCAGAGGATGCTAAAGCCGCTAAGCAGAAGCTTAATCAACTAACATTCCCTGGGATACGTACATTCATACATTACGCCTGAGCTTTTATGTTTGGCCAATATTGAAAGTGACCTATGTAGGGAATCCAGTTCAAGGATGCATAATGAGGTATTTCTGTATTGGAGTAGGGAGAGATGTATTTGCATTTAAATGGAAAAATGGCATACTATGAAACAGCCTTGTTCTTGCACCTATTCTGATGCTGGCAGACCATGAGTGTCTCTTCTTTTTTTCCTTCTTATGCTGCTAAAGATAGGCAATTCATTTAATAAACAGAACAGTTTACATTTTTAAAGTATTTGTTAATATGCTAGTAGTAGATTTCCTGTATGTGTGAGGATGGTGAAGTAATAGAAACAGGAATGGTACTGACCCATAGAAACAATGTGCGGCTGTTATTATCCACTGGTTTCCAATGATGGAGCCTCCACACAGGTGTCTCTGGGTAGGTGATGTGGTGTGTAGAGTTACCTGCCATGGCCACTCACCAAGGACAGATGCAGTTCCTCCAACAATCCTGGGTTTTATTTTGGTTATGCACTCTAAAACAGAAAGATTGCAACAAGCAGCTTCTTGCATCTTTGTCTTCCATCAGAAGTTCTGTTCCTTGAGGAACGAGAGCTTCCTTCAATGCAAGAGTTTACCATGATCCTGAGCCAAAAATGACTTTTTTAAAAATTGTATACATATTTGTTTTAATGTCTTTTCATATAGTTTTACTATTTCTGCAAGCTTTTTTTTTTAGTGGGAAAAGTTAGATGTTTATTTCCTCAGTTTCCTCTCTGCTAGAATGGGCTTTCCCATGCCTGAACTCTTTCTTTTTTTATTTATATTACATAAATATATTTATTTTTAACATGTTTTTATTGGTGAATTAGAGTCTCACATCACAATGAATATCTATTTGATGGTAACATACATGCACACAGCTCTTAGTGTCCCCCTACATCCCCCACCCATATGAAGTACTGAGAATGATGTTGGTATATTCTCACATGTACACATTGTTTATGATAGTAATTCCACTGATTCACTTCTTTCTTGCCCTTCCGCTTCCCTTGTACCACTTCCCTTGCCCCATTGGGGATTCTCCATTATCAACCAGAGTCCCTTGTGTGTCCCCACTATTCCCTAGGTTGTGCATATTAATGAAAACATATGACCCTTCTCTTTTTGTGATTGGTTAATCTCACTTAACATAATATTATCCAGATCCTTCCATTTTCTTGTAAATGATGTTATTTTGTTCCTCTTTATTGCTGAGTAGAATTCCATTGTGTGTATTTCCCACAATTTTGTAATCCATTCATCTGTTGATGGACACCTAGGTTGGTTCCATAATTTGGCCGCTGTGAATTGTGCTGCTATGAACATGGGTATGCATATATTACTGTCGTTTTCTAGTTTCAATCCCTTTGGTATGATATCCAGTAGTGGTATAGCCGGAACATATGGTGGATCCATTCCCAGTTTTCTGAGGAATCTCCACACTGATCTCCATAGTGGTTGAACTAGTTTGCAATCCCACCAACAGTGTAGAAGAGTCCCTATTTCCCCACATCCTTGCCAGTATTTGTTGTTGTTTGACTTCTTAATGATTGCCATTCTAATTGGGGTTAGATGAAATCTTAGAGTAGTTTTGATTTGCATCTCCCTGATTGCTAATGATGTTGAACATTTTTTCATGTATCTATTGGTCATTTGTATCTCTTCTTTCGTGAAGTGTCTATTCATTTCAGTTGCCCACTTCTTGATCGGATTATTTGTTTTTTTTTGTGTAAATTCTTTTAAGTTCTTTGTATATCCTAGATATTAGACCTCTGTCAGAGGGATAGCTTGCAAAGATCTTCTCGCATTCCACAGGCTTTCTCTTTAGGCTCTTGATGGTTTTCTTTGATGAGCAGAAGCTTTGTAGTTTAATACTATCCCACTTATTAATTCTTGTTTTAGTTTCTTGGGCTTTGGAGGTCTTGTTGAGGAAGTTTCTACCTGAGCCTATATGTGGGAGTGTTGAACCTATGTCCTCCTCTAATAATTTCACAGTCTCTGGTCTAACTTTCAGGTCTTTGATCCATCTCGAGTTGACTCTTGTGCAGGGTGAGAGGTAAGGATTTAGCTCCATTTTTCTACAGGTAGATAGTTTTCCTAGCACCGCCAAAGAACTCAACCAAAAATGACTTTATAATCAAGTTGACAAAGCAAAACATGTACATAAATAAAGAATGGCCAAGTTATCTTATAATTACATATTCAAAAGAATGCCGTTGTCATCACCTGGCACTGGGAGACAGACTCATCTTAAAAACAATAACACTGATGGTTCTTTCAGTACAGTGTTTGCCAAGTGTGGTCCCCAGACCAACAGCATCACCTTGGAACTTGTTAAAAATGCTAATTCTTGAGCCCCACCTCAGATTCAGTGAATTGGAAACTGAGGGTGGAGCCCAGCAATCTGTGTGTTTAATCAGCCCTGCTAAAATTTGAGAACAAATTCCATAAAGGAAAGTTTAGTACCTTCTTGTCCATTTACAGCCCTTGTCCAACTCCTCTCCTGTCTTCCTCAGGCTGATCTTGGCTCCCAGTCACACCTGCTGTATCCATGTCCAAACCAGGACTGATTTTCTGTTTTTGGACTTAGATCTTTTTGGCCTTGTTGACAGTTTGGAGTTGTCTTCAGTTGACCCTTAATAAGTTCCAAGGACTTTGACTCAAACTCATCCTTCTGCCTCTTTCCTCTCTTGGCTGCCCTGGATAGGAGAGTCCATCCTATTTCTACTTCTTGGGATGCCAAATATGAACCCATCTTCCTGGTTGGAGCCTTGGAGAAGTCTCCCATGGACTTGTCCAAGTGGAGGAGTGAAGTGTTCATGAACAGCAGAATTCAAGAGCAGCATATCTGAAACTTTAACACTCATATGGATCACCTGTTACTCTGTGTGTGTGTGTGTGTGTGTGTGTGTGTGTGTGTGTGTGTGTTTTACAGGAGATTGAACCCAGGACTTTCTACCTCTGAGCTACACTCCTTGCCATTTTTTATTTTTTAATTTTGAAACAGGGTCTCTCTAAGTTGCTGAGGATCTCACCAAATTGCTGAGGCTGGCCTCAAACCTGTGATTCTCCTGTCTCAGCCTCCCAAGTACTGGGATTACAGGCACGTGCCACCACATGGCTCACCTCTTATTTTTAAAATACAGATTTAGATTCAGTAATTTGTTACAGGTGCTGAAATTCTTTCTGACAAGCTCCCAGATGATGCTAATGTGCTTTGCCCAGACCACACTTAGACTAGGAAGCCTCAGAGGATGTGTGTCTTAACTAAAGGAAGAAAGTAGTTAGCAGTCAAGTCAAGATGGTCCATTCACTAGTTTTATGGGTGTATAATAACATTTCAAGGCCTTTTTTCCCCTTGTAGGAAAATGTATAATTCTGGGGTAGACTTCAAACAAAAGGAGAGGATGAGAAAATGATATATTGATGGAAACAATAGTTAACAGTAAGCTGAAGTAAGAAAGGGCACAATATATCTGTGGACACCTGAACAGATGGTTCTCATTCAAGAGTGGGTAAAGTGGAGATCAGTTTTCAAGGGCCATTTTGAAGATTATAACTATATTCTGGAATTTCTGGGAAGGCCTTATATTTTCAAACTGGAAAGTGACATAAAGGCAAAGCTTAGGAAAATTAGTAGGTAAGCATAACTAAGATACATTTATATAACTCAATCAAGACTATATTAGGTACAAGTCACAGGTTTCAATGTTTATTCTGTTTTGTTTCTTGTTTTAAACAAAATGCTAAAAATGTAATGTTCATCATTAAGTTGGGTGTTAAGAAATTTTTCTTTTAATAGCATTACTATGTATCTTCAGAAATTAATATTATGGGTCAACGAGACTGTAGGTCATGATAAACATCTCAGTTAGATATTCCCTCTCGTGTTAGAGTGTTATTTCATCTAATATAGTGCAATAAAACTTAGTTATCTAATTTACTTAATTCAGAAAATGCACTATAAAGGTGTAAGATTTTCTTTTCTTTTATCTTACATCTTCTCCTGCAGCTATCAACCTGCAACTGATATTCTGTAACCTCTACAAGTCAGAATCTACAAATTCAACAGAAAAGAACATAATGAACGAGGAAGGGTGGAAATGGAATCTGCAGTTTATCAAGGTGTAAAGAAGGATAGTTCCCATTTTTTAAACCATGCCAGCATTACTTGACAAAGTTTTGTAAGTGCCCTTCTAATGCTAAGAATTAGAGTTATGGCATCAGAATTACTTCAAGTATTCCTTCTCTTAGGCAAATTTATCATAAGGAAAACAGGGAAAGTATGAGATAAAACTAAATTGAATAGCTTTGTAAAGAGACTTAAGATACCTAAAGATTCTCATCAGAGTACCTCTAAACTCTAGAAAAACATAGTTTGCTAGTTAGAATATTAGTATCGAATATGACATAACATCTGTATGTGCCACAAAATGAGTTCTCAGAAATTAAGGATTGGTTCGCTTTCTCAGTACAGCAAATGATCTGTCATAAATGATTTTTATATTTCTAAAACTATTACAAAGCATGGTTATCATTCCCATTTTACTCATTAAATCTTAGTTGCATCTTAATTTATAGTGTATTATAATATTGGACATTAAGCAAAACAGTCTAAAACATGTATTGATGTAAATCAACAAATGGTAAAATCATAATAGGCTATTATGATAACTTAGCAACAAGTGTTTGTGGTACATTTTTTCCTGTTGGGATTCTGATTAGAACAATTATGTTTGCTGACAAACCATCTCATGCTACTGTGCTCAGAAATTAGCCATTGGGGTAGAAACACTGCTAAGCTAATTTTTATTGTAATTTATGTATATTCAAATACACTATATATCTTTACTATAATTTTGTCATAACATTATAACAAAAATTATAATTTTTGTATAATCCAGAAAACCTTTTTATTTCTACCCTACTACACTCATGGTTATAAATTAACAAGGTTTTTCTATAACTTTTGGTAATATTCATAAATCTGCAGAAGCTTTGCAGGAAAATTAGAAAGAATAACAGTTCCTGAAGGAGCTACCCTAGTATTTCTAGAATAAATACACAATTTTTAGAACATAATGATGGTTATTTATGTTTTACTTAAAGATCAAATAGGAAGAAAATGAATAATTTGATTAGCCAAGGTATGGGTTGATATTTGAATCATCAAGGATAATAAGAAAGATCCTTGACCTTGATAAGAACCAGTCCTAGGAGTGTCAGTTGAGTCTGTGTCTCATCATGAAATAGCAGATGTACAGATTCCTCAAATTAAAACACTTTCAATTCATACTAGGTAATGTAGAGTTTGGATAAGAGCCAATTTATACCTTTAAAACATTGTTATTTGGGGTAAAAGAAGTGAAAATAATTAAAATAATGAAAAATTTCTAATATTTGTTATTTTACTGACTTTCTCCCTTCTGTGGCTATTATCGACTACCCCAGTCATGATACATTGGGTATAGAACAATTACTTCAGAGGTATTTTTTCAAGTGGCATTAGACTCACCATTATCCATTTTACATAACCTTAATGTATATCCAGAGATGCCTCCTCTCCCATGAAGTATTTTAGTTGGGGATCCATTTGAAGAAAGTTTTAAGTAACATTTGCCACTACAGTTGGAAACAAAATAGTATAAACATAATGCACCTCACAAGAGATGGGACAGGAGCATCTACTTGACCCATAGTTTGTCTTACTTCCTTTCATTGCCAGATTCTCGAGATGGGGAATAGGTAAAAAATTGGCAGCGGATGGCATTGGTGCACATTTTTTGGCAGGCTTCATGACCTTCCACATCAACAATGTCCAGTTCTTCTCCCAAGAAATCAGTGTCATGGTAAAATGAAGAATGACAGAATACTAGACAACAAATCACATACCAAGTATGAGACACACAATCATTCATCAATCTCCTCGCCAGAACTGTTGACCTCCACCAGAAGAAAATATGTTTATTGCTTACCTGGGATGCTGTGCCTGCAGTTTTGCAGACTAAAACCTGAAAGAGCATTGTTCTTTTTAATACGTGTACTTGGCACTCCATTTTCAGATGTTTTAAGGAGACACAGATTTCTGGCATAAAAAAAGAGAAAAATAAATATATCATAGAAAACATATCAGAGAAAAAGAACATTTTTACAGCATGAGTGGGAAATAAAGTAACTTATATTAGCATTAATAGTGAAAATGTTTCTAGTTTGTGAGTACTCTTCATGAATCATTAAGTCACATTACATGACTCACAGGTTATAGACAAATTTTCAAAACGAAACCATCTCTGGCTCCATAAAAATGGTTGGATCTTGCTCTCTTGTCAGTGTTCCTAGCATCTTCCTTCTCTATTTCCTTCCTTTCAACACCCAAAGACTCAAGAATTTTCATGCTACTAGAAATCTCCTATCCATGGTTGTTGGGGCTCAGAAGCAGATAAGTCAAATCTATAGCTGACTCTGCGCCATGGAAGCATCTTCTTGGAAGGTAGCAGTATAGAATCACAGTCTTGAGCAGAGCTGTCCAATAGAACATTCTGCAAGGATGGAGCTATCCCTATGCCATGTGATGCACTCACCACTGGCCACATGTGGCTTTTGACCATTTGAAATATGACTAATACAGCTGAGGAAGTGCATTTTTAGTTTCGTTTAATTAAGTTTAAGTAGTCAAATTTTGCCTTGGAATAGCCATGTTCCTATCTACTCTGTATTAAGGGGTCAAATATATTGTTCTTCTTACAGGTATTGGCTGGTAATTTTATAAAAGGGAATAACTAAGACAAACAAATGCAACTATTACAAAATAACAAATTACAAAGGTATCTCTTTAGTTTCTGAATTTTATGATGCCCCAAGTCTCCTTCCCCGGACATCATTTCTTCTCTGTCTGCATTCAATAGTTTGAGGATCTCACCAATGTGGTGGCATTAATTACTGGCTATTATGTTGGGAACATCCAAACACAGATCTAGAATATAAGTCTCCCCTCTGAATCTGGCCTCTATTTCCAATTGCCAATTCAACATTTTCCCCTAGATGTTTAATAAGAATCTCCCCTCCACCCCAGACCTCTGCCCCTATGCAATCTTCCACATGTCAGCCATTGGCATTCCAATTCCTTGTGCGAAAAATCTCAGTGATATCACTGATTCTCTCTTTCCTTTACAACCCACATCCAACCCATTAGTAAATCTCCTTGGCTGTACATGACAATGTGTCCCAATCTGAACACTTCTCTGTCATCTCTTTTCTGGCCCAAGGAGGCTAGGTTTTTGTCTTTTTCATTCACTAAGGGTATTCCCAGAACAATGCCATATATATACGCCAGAACAATATATAATAGGCACCAAATAAATTGTGTTAAATTTGTTGAATAAATGAAAGTAACAGATACATTTTCATGTGACAGATCTGGCACTCCTGAAATGACAGCCTCACTCAGTGGAAAATGAATAGTAGCTGATGGGCTAGGGCTTATCTTGGCTGGATTGCTCTGGGCGCTTTGTCTTCAACGATGGGCAGCCCGGTCAAACCAATGGCAAAGCCTCTGAGAGCTTCAGTTCAGGTAAAATAGAGATCTAGGTTTGAAGCTGACTTCATATTATGAGTTTTGTTTTGTTTTTAGTGAATCTTGTTAATGAGGGCAACAACCCCAGCAAGTGTTCCTTTGAAAACTGAGGAAATTTCCTCTGTTTTCTGTGCTGTTCCTTGTTAATTCCAATCAATAAACTGTGTCTTGATCCTTGAATCACCTTCTACCACCACCCCAAACCTCTTGATGCAGGTTTTCATTTCCAACTCTCATTCTCCACTTTCGATTCAATACTTCATTAATATTTATAACTCTTTTTGCTCCTGGATCAATTATCTTAAACAGGACATTGGACTGAATTGCCTAGGAGTGGCCATGCTTACTCTCTCCATTCCATTGACGACTAGACAACTTTCTCTTTGACAAAGGTAGAGACTCTCAAGCTAAAGATAAGTCTCCAGAAACACTGGATTTGCAGTTAGTAGGTAGGAAATAGAAATAGGAGCTAGGAATTCTTTGCATTTTTTAATCCCATACAGGCATTTAGATGAAAGTGTTGTTACTCAGAATGTTTAATGATGAATTTTGATCCATTTTTAAGGGATAACAAATCACCCTTAATCATAACTTCTTACCTTTGGGATTCATTTGGCCATTTTTGGGAAAAGAAGGTAAAAAACAGACAAGAGGGATGATGAGTACAAATGCGGCGGCAGACAAACACATCCGGAGCCAAAACACTGTCGATGTTACTGTCTGCAAACACCGTACCAGGAAAAATGTCCCTGATACAAGCTGTAGGGCAGAAGACACCATGTTAAGAAATCAATGTGCCCACAGAATCACGGAAATTCCAGTCACAGTATTTGTAAGTTCCATATAAAAAAAACCTAGGTTTATCCCAAGGTCTTTTAAGCTTTTTCTTTTTTAATTTATAAAAAAATGATGTGATTTTTTTAAACTTGAAATTTAAACATAAACCCCGTATAGGACATAATGAAATCTTTCACATGAAGAAGGTAAGAGATCATTAGGTCCCTTTCGTCAGTGAGCATAAATTGGTATCCAAAGTTAGACCTATTGTATTTATCATCAGCTTTGTATAAATTTAATGGTTCCACTACCTCATCAAATAAATCGTAGTTACCCAGGTTAGAAAGCGCACAGGATTTCAGTGAAAATCCAGACACCACGTTACTGAGCTTCCTTATTCTGGTTGGTGTCCCTGTATGGGTGTACTTCAATAGACAAATGTTACTGAGTAAAAACAAAAATGGAAAAACTTTTATTCTTCCAACTGCAAATAGGAAAAAGCATGAAATGATGAAATGATAAGCAATGAGGAGACATGGGCATGGTAGTGAAGGAATTACCCCCCAAATCACTCATTCACCTGAGAAGCTGGTCAGCTGACTGAGACCTAGCACTGCCTCCAAACACCTGGTGAATTCTGCAGACTGTATTCCTCATCAGTAAAGTGACAGCTTTACAGGTGACTGCAGGAAGAGCCGGGGTGTGTGAATGCATGGCTTCTCAAGCCCTTCCAAGTGTTAGCACTTGACCTTGTTTACATAATGTCTAGGAACATTTTCCCGGCTTACAGTTCACATTGTGGAAAATTTGAAACATAAAAGTTGTCCTCTGAGCTGAGCTATGGGCAGGCCATGGAAGACTAATTACCAACTTGGGTTTTTTAATTTTTTTAATTTGTATTTTTAATTTTTTTTTTTTTTTGCGGTACCGGGGATTGAACCCAGGGGCGTTCTACCTCCGCACTACACCTCTGGCCCTATTTTTTATACTTTATTTTGAAACCGGGTCTCACGAAGTTGCGGAGGGCCTCACTAAGTAGAGAGGGAGAGAGAGAGAGAGAGAGAGAGAGAGAAGTGAGGCTGGCCGCGAACCCGGATTCTCCGGTCTCCGCCTCCCAAAGTACTGTGATTACAAGCATGCGCCACCATGCCCGGCTAGGGTTTTTTTTTAAATCATTGTTTTTGAAATAAACGTGTGGGACTTTGTTTGCTCTCCACTTATCTCCTTTTTGTGACTGTGGAGAGCAGAATGTTCAAATTCAATGTTAAAACCCAAATACTAGTAATTTAAACTTATTGTACATTTTTCATTGGACTCCTTATAGCTGTAGTTTACTATGCAAATCTAGGTAATCTCAAATATTTCTTACTATAAAAACTAATAATATATCTTTCTAATAAATTTTAAAAGTAAGGATGGATGCAGATTTAGTCATTAGCAAACAGATGATTTTTATATTCTTTACAAATCAGCAATTTTGAGCCAGGTGTGGTGGTGCACGCTTGTAATCCCAGTACTTGGGAGGCTGAGACTTTCAAAGCCCAGTGTGCAGTGGGATAAAATGTTTCATATGGGCTTTGGCTACTTTGTCTTAGGTAAGGAACTGTTATTTAGAGCTGTAGATGAGTAGATTTTTATTTTTGATTCTATAGGGTTAAACTATAGAAGGTTGGGAAAGTGTTGCTAATCAGACCAATTGCAGCTGTTTCAACAGTGACACTTTAAAAATGTGGCGCTTTTGAAACTAGAAAGGATATGGGTTATGTACCTATTTATTTTATAACAGTATCATCAAGAGACTTTTTACCATAAATTAAGTGTATCCAAATTTGGCTTTACACAGACTTTTCATCATGAAAAACAATGATTACTATTATGCGAATGTCTTGTAGGGATTAAGTGTAAATTTCGGCATCAAGTTGACAACAAACCGTTTCAGTGAATGGGCTCTTGTTTTCCCTGGGTGCGGTTGGGTCCTTGGGCTAGGCTTCCAGCTCCCTTACCGATGCTCTGAGCTGGGGAAGTGCCCTGTTGCGTATGTGAAGAAGTGGCAGTGGATGTCATTTGTGCACCTCCCTTGGCATTCCCCGGCATTCCCGGCGATAGAGCTATTATAGTTCGTGCCCTTCATGTCTAGGTCCACATAAAGATCTTTGTTGCAAGCTGGAAATTTAAAAAAAAAAGTGGAAAATATGGGTAGCCTCCAGATTCCAGGGGCAACTACAGTCTTTCTACCATAGCAACTGTTCCTCCTAACTTCCTCTTTTCAACTTTGTCACCCACTTTTCCTCAGACAGCCTTTGTTTTTATTTTAATCTGCTCAATTCCTACTCTACATGGCGGCATTAGACGAATGCTAATGTCCTTCTTGTATTGCAATAATTTTAGACTTATAAGTTTGCATTTTGATTTTTCTGACCTAGCCCCTCTTGACTTCAAACTCTGTTGACCTATTCAAGTATCTATTTCACTATTAAGACAAGCATCAGTTCTATCTTTATATTTACTCCCTTTGATTTGAATTAATATACTTAATAAAGACTTTCATGTAAAATTTGAGGCTGGGAAGGAGAAAGAAAATAAGCAAATGATGAGAAAGGAGGTAGTAATATATATCCTTTTATGAGGAAAAAGAAGTTTTGAAGAGCTATAGTTTGCATATGGGGGAGAAGGAGGCAGGCATGCATAGAGTACAATTTTTGCACTGAAAGAACTTTAATAGTGGAATTTATTTCTCCATAGCAATGTTTTGTTTTATAGCCATAAAACTGTATCTGATACAATGTATATGTATGCATCATAATAACTAGTCTTTATTAGTCCCAGCAAGACATCTTACCACTTAGGTGGTGCGGGCATTGCTTGAAAGAATATCCAGAAATGGCTCCTGTCATGTTCAACCTTGGCAGTGACTCTGTGACACTGTCTTTCAGGACACAAGTAAACCTGTTTTTAAAAAAACATATTAATACTGGGTGGGAATTTATGTTTTAAAATAATGAGTCTTAAAAGTCAGCAAACAAAGCTGGGTGTGGTGATGCACACCTGTAATTCTAGTACTTGGGAGGCTGAAACAGGAGACTCGCAGGTTCGAGGCCAGCATGAGAAACTTAGTGAGACCCTTTTTCAAAATAAAAAAGGGGTGGGATTTAACTTAGAGGTAAAATGCCCCTGAGTTCAATCCCTAGTACCAGGGGGAAAAAAAGTGAGCAAACAGAAAGCCAAAAAGAAGGAAACAAAATATTCTATCTCATGCCAAAACAAATACTTAGCCAAACAAATATTTTCTAAACAAAATTGTGACATTTTTTCCTTTTTGACATCCCTAGATTTAAAAGACCACATATGATACTCCTTAACAAGAAATAGGAGTGGACCTATTGCTAAAACGCAGGCAAATATCTTCCTGTTTATGTATAACACATGAGCTAAGTATGGTTTTCATATTAAATGGTTTCGTTTTTTTAATGGTTACATTTTAAGTGGTGATAGTCATACATACATAATGCCCTTTATTTTGCCTCTGGAACAACAAAGCCTAATATATTTACTCTTTGCCTTGTTAATAAAACACTTGCTAATCCCTGTTTTAGATTTTCATAACTTTCATAAGTTTAGGATACTATGAAAATATCTGTAAATGCTGCAATAATACAGACTAATATTGACAATTTTGCCAGAAGGCCTAATTACTGATTTTTCAAGTTCACCATGGGAACAAAAGTGGTGGGTGGAATGTCCTAAATTCTTTAAAAAACATGACTGGAGAGACAAAACAACTAAATGTAATTTGTGAATTTTGATGAGATTCTAGTTAATAGCATAAATTACATTTGGGGGACAAGGGAGATGGTATAAAACAATTCTTGTTAAATTTCTTTTATCTTTTGTGTAGGATAATGCATATTGAAATATTTAGGGATGAGATGTGATGATATTTTAAAATTACTTCAAATGTTTAGACATATTTACATATATGGGTCGGTAAAGCAAAAAGGGCATAGTGTTGGTGGTGGCAGGGGATTATTGTACTATTTTTCCAATTATCTTTATAAATGTTTATTTTTTCAAATAAGATAGTTGGGGGAAAGTTCTCAAGTAAATCAAATATCAATAGACAAGCAAAGAGAAAAATGATCAAGATGCATCAAAGTAGAAAGTAAATGTACCCTAATATTGAGACCTTGAGAGAGACAGGGAAAACCACACCAAAAGGCATTTATATTCCTCCCTAATCAGCCCAAATAGCATCTCTTTTTTGGTAACATTTCATATTTCAACAGAAGAATAACTCATTTTCAAGTTGTTAACATTACATTTTATAAAATGATAGATGGAAATTTGTTAGTAGGTATTTGGCTTGTGAACTCTAGTTCCTCTAGGAAGAAGCATGCGTGTTTACCATTTAGTAGGATCTTCCAGCGATGCTTCAGCCATAAAAGTGAAGAGCAAACACTTTGGGTGATGGGTACAGATTACTTGGCAGTACTTGGCACTCGGTGTAAAAACAGTAGTAATGTCTCCTCCTTGAAAGTAGGTGTCTTTGAACAGCTTAGTCACACATTCTGAGACACAACACATGGAACATATTATCTTGGATTTTAGTGGCACATGTCTAGTTAGATAGTAATCTGACAAAGACAGGGCAAGTAACAGAAAAATGTGGCAGAAAATATGTGGGCACTTGTCCATCAAAGCAATCAGTGCTTGTATGTTAGTTTCTTGAATGAATAGGCAGATGAAAAAGAAAATCACAAAATGGCACATCTGCTTCAGTAGCATCCTACATCATCGTCGTCATCATCATCATCATCATCATCATCATCATCATTATTATTTTGTGGTACTGGAGATTGAGCCCAGGGGCATGCTACCTCTGAGCTACACCTCAGCCCATTTTATTTATTTATTTATTTTTGAAACAGGGTCTCACTTTGTTGCAAAGTGTCTCACTAAATTGCTGAGGCTGGCCTCAAATCTGCGATCCTACTACCTCAGCCTTCCAAGTACTGGGATTACAATCATGAGCCACTATGCCTGGCTGGCATCCTATTTTTAAAAAGCTAAATTGTGTAAAATTTAAAATTTCTCTTGTTACTGGAAAAAATATCTAATATTCTACATTCTACGTGACTTTTTAGGTTATTTGTTCCTTAGTCACTGAATAAAAGGTTGAGGTTTTTAGTCTTGGTATATTCTCATTGAGAGGTACTGCTATGGACCCTTTTCAGTCTAACCATTAAAAAAATTACACAGAACAAAAATGAAAATACTTCAGACAGAAATAAAATATAACTCAAATATATATTGTTGGAATAACCATCGCACCAGTAAATATCTTGGAAAGTATGTAGGTCAGAACTATTACAGGAGGCTTATAGAATTTAGGTAGTTCATGAACATGGAGAGGGAAAAATTCATCTGTATTTTCACTAACCTCAAGCTAAAAAGTCATATATTTTTTATTATTAATTTTAGCAACAAGGTACATTAGTATTCATAGTATCTATGACTTTGTCATAGTAATAGTCACAGATTTTTAAAAAGTACTGCAGTTGCAGATATTTCAAAATATCATTATTTATCACTAGTTCTCTGGTAATTACTACCATGCAGCTTTAGATCCATGACTAAATCTCGTTATGTAATATGTTAATAAGAACCACATGTACATCACATTTTTTACATTTTAACTAATTAAGTATATTTCAGTATAATTGATTTCCTTGATGATCCTACATATTTTTAGTTTATATATTTAGATGCATTATTCCAAGAATGCAATCCACAGTGTACACTAAATTGCCCAAAAGGATCCATGGGAATAAAGAGGGTCAAGGTCTCTGCTACAGACTGCCTCAAAAATTCACCAATATGTCTTCTAAATTACCCATATGTAACTTCTGCATACAGCATGATTTCTCCAACCTTGACAAGTATCTCAAGAATGACCTGGAAATGTATCTCCTCTCCCTAAGTTCTAAGTTGCATTCAACCAATCCATATGGTGCCTCCCATTAACTAAGAATCTATTCTCACCTCAAAGTGTTCCTCTTGACCACAGAAAACCCACGTACCAATCTTCTGATACAAAGCAATTGTGCTACATCAAAATATTGCTTTTAAGAAGAATATTATTTGGCAAATTAAAAAGGTTTTTATTTTTTCTATTTTTCTTCACTTTTCTTTTTTTAACCTTTATTGGTGCATTATAGTCTCACATCATAATGTAGTTCATACTGATACATTCACTAGGGTGTTTTTTTTTCCTATTTCTCTTTGTATTTTTATTTATTTTTATTTTTTATTTTTCTATTTCTATTCATTTTTTCTTTTCTTTTCTTTTCTAATCTTTATTGGTGCATTATAGTCTCACATCAGAATGTAGATCATACTGATACATGCCCTGGATTTTTCCCAGCTCCCTCCCCACTCCCCCTTGAGATTGGCATTGGTATTCTCACATATTTACATAATGTCAGTGGAAGTGCTTCCTTCATTAATTCTCCCTCTCCCACCTTCCCCCAAACCACCTCCCTGGATCCACTGGAGTTTCTCTTCCATTATCTAAACTCCCTCTTATATCCCAGTTACTCCCTAGCTTCTGCATATGAGAGAAAACATGTGACCCTTCACTTTCTGACTGGCTCATCTCACTTAACATAATGTTCTCCTGGTCCATACATTTTCCTGAAAATCACATAATTTTGTTATTCTTTATTGCTGAGTAGAATTTCATTGTGTATATATTCTACAGATTTTTAAATAATTAACAATTGTACTTGTTTTCTTAGAATATACCCCCTACTAATTTGACCATTTAATTTCAAGGGCAGACTGATTTTCAAAATCCAAACACAGCTTCTAGTGGCAGTAAAATTGATTGCTTTTTCTTTGTTTGTATATAGAATTTGTAGTTCAGACTTCTTGATAATTTGACTAAAATAATTTATGTGTTGGTTTTTTCAGAGGTTTCTAGGTACACAATATTATTATCTATGAACAATCAGAGTTAATTTCTTCTAATCTTTTACTTTTTATCTCATTTTCTTTCCTTGTTGTGCTCGCTTGGACCTCCAGTATAATGTTTAATGGAAGTAACTGAATATTTCTGTCTTCTCAATTCCTTGGGAAAGTTTTCAATATCTCACCATTAATAATTAGACTTCTTGAAGCTTTTGGGTTGAATTTTCATTTGTTTGTCTGTTTTAAGATACCTTTTAATGGATGAGGGAGGTTGTGGGCATATAGAAGTGTATCACTTTGGATATTACTATGATATATAATTACATTGCACCAATAAAATTCTTAAAAAATAAATAAAACAACTTATTTCCCTCCGCAGAATAGATGGCACGGGATTCTTCTAGCAGGGTGTGATAACCCTTCCTAGACTTAGGCGCTCTTGTTTCCCATTCTACAAATCAAGAAACAAAGCTACTTTCAGTCCACACTTAAATTCTCTTAAGTTCTACTTACCACCAGAAACTGAAGCAACTAAAATGAAATGTATCATTTGACGTAATAAGATCATCCTAAAAAGAGAAAAATTTGCATGTTTTTAGAACATAAAATTTATAATTTGTTCACTGACACCAGAATTTACAAGACACGGGGAGGGAAGGAAGTAGTTAATTCTACAGTGTTCATAGGGTTTCTATCGTAATGTCGAATTTTATCTTTTCAAAATCCCAGAATGGTCTGCAGGGTGGTGGGTGTGTAGTGTTCAGAACTGTCACAGTTCTGCAGAAACCAAAACTGGCAGGGCCGGGTTAGCTCCCTGGCCTCCGTTCCCGCTCTTGGCCTCCAGCTCCCTGGCCTCCGCTCCCTCTCTTGGCCTCCAGCTCCCTGTTGCACAGGTCCTCTGACCATCCTGTGAGCCCTCGCCCCACTCCAATTCTCCGTCTTCATTTCCTCTTCCATTTCTTTTCTTTCCATATCTGAGGTTTCTTTCTGTAGCTATCAAACAGCTCTGAATGAATTTCTACTTAAAACATTTTCTGTTTTAAAAAATTCTGCTGCAAATAAAATACATTAATAGATTATCTTGGTCACCTATAACTGTACTTATCCCTACTAAGCCCTAAACGGACTGTTCTACCAAAAACTGACTCATCAGTGAGAAAAATCAGTTCTTCTGATTTCTTAAATATTGCTCTTGAATATATATATATATTGGTGCTAAGGATTGAACCCATGGGCATTCTACTTCCAATTCACACATCCAGCAACCCCCCGCCTTTATGTGGTACTGGGAATTGAACCCAGGGGCATTCTATCTCCGAGCTATATTTCAAGCCCTATTTTATTTTTTATTTTGAAATACAGTCTCATTAAGTTGTGGAGGGCATAGCTAAGTTGCTGAGGCTGGCCAAGAACCTGCAATTCTCCTTTCTCAGCCTCCCAAGTTCTGGGATTACAAGCATGCACTTGAATATCTTTTCAATTTGCAAAATACTTATTATTGAGTACAAACTATATTCCCTTTCATTCTGCTTCTCTCAAATTGGCTATGGATATTAACTAAAAAAATCTCTAAAATGTTAAACCATACACATTTTAAAAATCATTCTCTATTGCAAAAATTTTTTAAATCCCCCATTGCAGAAAAAAGCATTTCAAGGCATAATTGCTTGAGAGAAATGTTCAGTAATAATTTTTGAAACCATACCTGAAAATACCTTGTTTGCTTATTTGCTGCAATTCTCAATAAGGATGTTTTGCTTCTTCCAAAATGATCTTCATCCTTTTCTAAATGAGCTTGTGTACGTGATGTTCACTTAAGTATTTACTTTTAGTGGTTTCCAATGTTATGTAACTTTGTCTCTTTGTACAGCATATCAGAGAAAGTCCTTAAAATCCCTGCATATCATAAAGGTACCTCAAGAGAATTACTAGCTTTTAAAATACATTAATTTTATTTTATTTTTATTGCATATTCAAACAAGTGACATACACGGAGATAGCTAGAGCCTGTGCGCTTTAGCAGTCAGGCCAAATCCCATTAAATATGCCTGCTAGCCAAAGTCGCACACAAACACACTTTCAACTGTTAACTATTAATTTCAGCCTCACTTCAAACCCAGAGTTGACAAAGAAAACATGGAAAGTTTGATGGACTTATTGATTTGTAGACTTCAGCTGCTGTGGGCGGGGGTGGGGAAGCAGAGAGTAAGGCAGAGTGTAAGTGTCCTCTGTAGATTCAGTTTTCCTTTATTTAATGTTACCTTCTCAGAGGACTATATGCAGATCTGATTAGTTCTAAGGAGCTGAACTCTATTATTCCATTTGTAAATACCGACAGTCTAAAAAAATATATTTTACCAGAAAAATATAGGGTTCTCATAGCTTTCTTTAGATCTCAGGATATTGAGACACAGATGAAGAAGCAGGAAGTGCCATGTCTAGCTGTTGCAATAGTAAAACAACAGCCCTGTTCCCTGAAGGATAAGGGTTTGTGCTGGAGGAGCCTTGCAGGGGTAGGGCTTGTTGCAGCCTACAAAGAGGAGAGCTGGCAAAGTATTTTTCTGGGTTTCACACAGCTCTATTTCCGTTAAGTGCCTTTCCATTGAGCTTGAAGAAGGGTGAGATCTTTATGGAATGCGTGACAATCCATGCCCTCTTTACCCAAACAGTTGACTATTCATGTCACTTGGGCCATAAGCAGTTAGCTGCCCTGTAAACCAGCTATGGGTGGGTCCTGGGTCATGTTGCTTCGTCTCTCTGGACTTGAGGGTCCTCAGTTATAACATCAGGCACCAACTAGCTCTAAAGATTTCTGTGTGGTCCCCTGACAATCTAATCAAGAAAAAATAAATTTAAATAAAATTGAGAGAATTTATTTTACATAATTTACTTAAATAACTTTAAATAAAATTTAATTAATTACATTTTAGAGAAAGATAATTTTAGGTTATAGAAAAGACTCCAAATTTTCCATAGAAAAGCTAAAAATATCTTGGGTTTATAAATGGAATTATAATTTTTAAAAACATTCTGGAGACCAGGGCAGAAATTAAGGCACATTTGTCCCCTTAGAGATTCTACTGAAGTCATGTGCATCAAAGGAAAACAAAACATTGTACTTGGTTCAAGGACAACATACTGGTGCAAGTGTGACCTTTGGAGCCTAGAAAACATCTCCAGTTGACTTTGAACACTTCAATATTTGGGGACATAGAAAGACAACATGCTTTCCCGCATATTATAGCAATGACACCATGGACTCTTTGAACAATTTCTGGAGCTTTAGGCTATACATTCCCTACTGGCTAAAGGTTAAGTGGAAAGGTGACCCATGATGAGGAACACTGGACACCCCTTTCACAGACTCCTACAGAAAACAAAATGTGGGGGTAAAAGAGAACTTCCTGAGAAGACAATGGAATAGTTAGCAAAGTAAAGGTAAATTTGAAACTTAGTCCCATATAAACCGATGGGAACGTTTTTGAAAAGAAAAAAGAAGCCAGCCTTTGGTTCCATAGGGTGGAACGATAAAAGGGAGAAGGTGTGGAACTTAGAAGAGGTCTTTACATGAAGTGTTAATGCACTGTTGTTTTGTTCTATCTGGAAGGTTGCTACATGGTTTTTGTTTGATCTATTGCCAATCCATTGTTACCCATCTTAGCATAAAAAGTCCTCAGTTACTCTCTCGAGTTTCTCATTTAAAATAAGTACATTCCAGCCACACAGAAAATGGGTGTGTATGATGCCTGGCCTTTTATGAGGCTCAAACAGAATGACAGGAAAGGTTTTTATGGCAAACCGATATGTGAGATTATGTAGTGGCCTTAGTTTCCTATATTGCTTACTCTCTGAAACCCCATCTCTTTCCTAAAGCTCCTATAAAGGAAGATAATAATAACTATGCAATCTGATTGAGAGAAACAGAAAGATCTTAAATGAGAGAAATGCTTCACTGGAAAAAAACAGATAATATTTTCCTGAATTTGATTTAGCTAGTTCATGAAATCTCTAAAGCCTTTGAAATAATACAAGGAGTTTGAAATATTGTTGTCTATTCAAATAAAAATGCAGTGAGTCTTAACTACATAGAAATTATTTAAATAGACCTTTCCAACTGACAATAGGTATTCTAAAAATTCTTTTCAACTAATGCATTGCAGCTTAAAATTCTGATAGCAACTACTTTTATTATAAAGGTGAAGTTTTTTCCCCCAGTGAAATAACATGTTTTTGAGCCCAACCAAACTCAGGAATTACTAGACAAAATTGTAAGAAGAATTTAAAATGTAGACAAGAGACCCAAGTGCACGTCAGAAGTTAGGGTCCTAGTGATAGATGTGCTGGGCATACTGTGAGCTCATCCCTCGGTCTGTGATAGTAAAGTCTACAGAGGTCTGCTGAAGACCCCTGCCCAGCCATGGCCACAGCCCACTTTCTCTAGCACCTTCTGTCTCTCATGGAAATGCACTTTGGAAAAGGGCACAGCCTGCCATGTCCTGCAACTCCCATCCTGCTGCTATCCCTGAAATGTCCTTTTTTTATTATCAAGTTTTAATGCTGAACTTTGATCAGGGTTTCTCAATCCTGGCATTATTGATATTGGGGCCAGATTATTCTTTGTTGTAAGGGGCTGTCCTGTGCATCCTAGGAGGTTTAGCAGCATACTTGGCTCGTATCTACTACAGCTGGTTACACCCTGTCCTCCAGATATGACAACCAAAATATCTATAGACATTGTCAAGTGTCCACTGGGGGAGAGAGGAGCAAAAATCACCCCTGGTTGAAAACAACTGTCTTGGATAGCAAGGAAAATAACAAAGGATGGTTATAAACACTTCTGGCATCTTTTATCCTTCTCATAGCATGAGGCATCATGATATGGACCTAGAAGACATCATATGGGATAGGAATGCCAAGCTTAATCCTGACTCTGTCCTTGCCAGTGACCTTGAGCTCTTTTTACCTCTTGAAACCTCCATGGATTCATCTTTATAAAGATGTATTCACACTGGGCATGGTAGCACACGCCTGTAATCACAGTAGTTGGAGGTTGAGAAAGGAGGATCACAAATTCAAGACCAGCCTCAGCAATTTAGTAAGACTCTCAGCAGCTTAGTGAGACCCTGTTTCAAAATAAAAAAATAAATTCCAGTTCTTGGGAGGCTGAGACACGAGGACCTCAGGTTCACAGCCAGCCTCAGCAACTTAATGAGGCTCTTGCAACTTAATGAGACCCTGTTTCAAAATAAAATAATAAAATAGGGCTGGGGGGTGTAGCTCAGAGGTAGAACACTCCTGGGTTTCATTTCCAGTACAATCAATCAATCAATCAATCAATAAAATGGCTGAGGGTGTAGCTCAATCCCCAGTCTCTCTCTCTCTCTCT
>PVJS01030954.1:0-23751 GCA_004027185.1 Glis glis | reverse complement strand
ACACACACACAGATATACACACCACACACACACACCACACACACACTCACACATACACACACTTACACACATATATATACCCCACACAGTCACACATACACACACACACATATACCACATGCCACACACTACACTCATACACACATACACTCACACACACACCACACACACATATTCACACACACACATCACACACATACCACACACACGCCACATATACCACACACCCGCACACACAGCACACTATTACACACACATACACTCATACACACACCACACACACCACACACTCACACACACCACATACACACTCTCACACACACTCACACACTCTCACAAACACACACATTCACACACACCACATATACACTCCCACACACACTCACACTCACAAACACTCATGCACACTCACACACAGCACATACACCACACACATAAACCTACATACCACACATACTCACACACAAACACACTCACACACACACTCTCACAAACCACACACACATTCACACACACACAGTCTCACACACACACACCAAACTCACACACTCACACACACCAAACACACACACTCACACACATACACACACTCACTCACACTTTGTAAGATCATAGGTTAAAATAAAAAATTAATTAATATTTGTGCACCCCAACATCAACAATACTTTTCATGATAGAAACTAAAGTTGATGCAAGGTCGAATAGACTGAGAGTGCGTTTGCCTGGCTCCTGAGCGTGGGGCCCATGCTTTCGGCTGAGGGTCTCTCTGGTTTACGCTGGAGTCTCTGGGCTCTGCTGGCCTGGCCTGGGATGACTCAGCTCTGCTCCTCTTCCGTCGTATGGTCCTTCAGCAGTCAAGATGGGCATCGTATGGCAGAGCCAGAATTAAGAGAATCTAAGGAGAAATAGACAGGAACTCTTTCAAGCCTCTGCTTGGATTATATTTGTTACCTTCCCATGGGTCAAAGGAAATAAGACGACTACGTCCAGATAAATGGTGGAAGAGTAAATAGGAGGGAGGGAGAATCAAAGTTCTATTTTTGTTTGCAATTACCACAGTTATAATTAGTCTAATACCTGTATATATACTCTAAGTCCCTTTTGGGGGGATTTTTTTATACCTTTGAGAAATATTAAAATGAGCCAGTAACTTTTTTTTTCTTCCCCTCCTCCTTCTTCTCTTGGAATCTAATTTGAAGTAATGTCATTTGGTTTCCAGTTAATTTCCACAATGCCATCAGTGAGATCTGGACTTAGGCTAATTGCGTTCTATCATTTGGGTAGAAACATTAGGAGTGTGGAAAATATGTTACCTCCAACCGTGGTCAGAAATTTAGGGAGACTGGATCAGGACTGCCACACATCTTTCCATTCCCTGCACTTCGAAAGCTTGAATGAAGCTGAGAACTTAGGAAGGCTGAAGTTTGGAGAGAGGAGAGAGGTTAAGGGAGCCGAGGACGGATGCAATCAAACCACTGTGTACAAAACCATAAGAGGAAGGTTATTGAAGACCTGAGCGCCATAACGGACCAGGAAGGCCTGCAGGGAAATGGACTGGGAGGTGCTTACTGAGTCAAAACATTGTTAGAAGAAATAAAGTTGGTGTCCAAGAGGTGGCACATGGAGAACAGAGGTTGAGAACTGAAGTATTGGGGGAGGTGTAGTGAAAGGGTATGGCGATGGAAGTAGACGGTAGAGTTAAGAAGCAGGACGAGACCTTGTGAGTCAGGAGCCAAAGCATTCGGATCCGCCTCATCTTTGTACTAAAGTTAAGGTTGGTTTACTTAGGATCAAAGGAAATCCATCCATCCATTCAAAAATATTTACTGAACACTTTCTCTGTGCCTTGCTCTGTGTCGTAAAAGTAGGGTAATGGCGACTCCTATGGACTCAGTACTGCCCTCATGGGAGGAGATACTTTAGTGGAATATTAGTCTGGAAGGAAGTTGAATTAAGCTATTTCCCAATATTGAATCAAGTGCGTGAGAGGGACTGGTATGCACCTGGTATAGTTTGCATCTGGAATGTTCCCTAAATGCTCATGTATTAAAGGGTTGGTCATCAAGGCAGCAAACTCTGGAGGTGGGGCTGTTAGGAATGATTGGAACATGAGGGTTATAAACTCATAAGTGGATCAATCCATTTGATGGATTAATATTTTGAGTGGACTACTAGGATGTGGTGGAAAGTCTAAGCAGGTAAGGCATGGCTGGAGGAAGTAGGTCACTGGGGCCATACCCTTGAGGACTAAATCTTGCCACAAGACTCTCTCTCTCTCTCTTTCTCTCTCTCTTTCTTTCTCTCTCTCTCCTTCTCTCCCTCTCTGCCATGAGCTGAGCAACTTTCCCCATCATGTCTTTCCATCACGATGTTCTACCTCACCAAAGGGTCAGAGCAATGGAGCTGGCCAACTATGGACTGAACCTCAGAAACCATGAGCCAAAATAAACCTTTCTTCCTCTACATTATCCTTGTCAGGTTTTTTGTTTTTATCACAGGGACAAAAATCTAACTAAGACAACACCTAATTCAATGTTAAACTCTCTTGTCAGGTCCTAGATAAATTGATTGAAATGAGATCCGTGTTATATAGATTGTGGGGAAGTAGTTGTAGAAGTTCTTGGCCTTGGACTAGAGGAAAATATCTCAGATCAGATGCAAAATGCCAAAACATAGATTCAAAAACAGGAAATTATCTATAATTTATAATAATATAGCTTATAATTTATAAGACCTCATAACAACTTAAGAACTTCTGTTATTTGAAACAAACTATAAGTAAAATAAAAACAGAAACTGCAGACCCGAAGAAAATAGTTTCAAAACACATACTGCAATAGGATTTGTATCCAGAATATATAAAGAAATCTCACAATTGAATAAGAAAATAAATGACAAAGTGAGAAAAAGATGTAAATGGTCACTTGACTAAAGAAGATATCTGGATGACAAATAAGATGTTCAACATCACTAGTCACTGGAAAAATGTAAATTAAACCACAATGGTATAGCAGTATACATCTATTGGAATAACTTTTTTTAATCAACATTATTTAGACTTTTTAAAATTTATTTTTATACTTTTATTGGTGCATTATAGTTTTCTCTTTTTAACTGTGATTGTGTTGTGATTTATAAGATATTTAGATTAAAAAATACAAAATTTAGCAACAGAAGGCAGGGCAACAACCCTGCAAATTTTATAACAGAATGATATTATTATTACGCCTAGAGATCATTTTGATAGTAGTAATCCATCCCTGAAAACTGATCCACCCCGATTAAAATGGAATTTAGCATTTGTTTCTGGGTATGTGGGGATGTTTTGGTTCACATAAAAAGAGTGTCATTGTTTCAATTACTTGATTTGGTTGAGTGATTTTTAAAACCAATAGGCAAAAAAAATAAATAAAAAACATTTTCAACTTGACACTTTTCTGTTCAAGGAAATAACACACCTTGGTTGAACACAACAAAATGGTCAGTATAACTTAGAATTTCCTAAGGGAACAAAAATAACGATTTAAAAACAAATAATCTGGTCTTTTTGACCGTGGCCTCTACATTTTTTGAGACGTGTTCAACACACAGGACCCTGGTCACTCACTAAGTCACTTAACTAACATACCTTCCTCGGTACAGTGACATAGCAGTGAAGTGAAACAGGACCAGCACTTTTATTTTGAAATTAACCAAAAGGCCTTAAGGATTATAATCTCTGGAAAACATTGGTCCAGAAAACTATCCTTGGAAAACCTGGACTCCATAACCCTATTTTTCTGGAAGAAAACATTTCAAAGGTCATTTCTGCTACTTGTTTTTGTTACTATTTACTTAAGTTTTGTTGCTTGTTTGTATTTGTTTTTCACCATTTACTTAGATTTGTTAGCCTTTCAACATCCTCGTCCAAAAGTCATAAAAGAATTTTTGACTTCTCTCCCAGCATCGAGACTTTACTATTGCGTTAAAAGAAATAATAACTTATCTGAGAGGGAGCAATTTGGTTAACTAAGTGTCTCTTTCACCTAACCCACTGGTCTAAGAATTTAATTGTGTTTTCCAAATAAGAAAGGATAAGATGCATTCTCTTGCCCCTGGAAGAGTGCTGGCAGGGTTCGGTTCCAGGAGGCCTGAGGATATTCTTCCTGTGGGGGAGTTGGGGCTGATGTTTTCCAAGACCTGGAGCTGACTTCCTGGGGTAGGGGTAGTGCAGGAGCTTCATGGAAAGCAGCTGCTTAGCCAGTTCTGAAGGAAGCTTCCTGGATCTGAACAGGGCATGTGTCTGTGAGGTGTTTGCTAGAAGAAGCTTTCCCTAGTGCAGTGCCTGGATAGAAAAGAGGGGAGTGGGCAGTGAGACATTAGGTGCATCCTAGAGGGACAAAGGCTTCAACCGGAGGACAGCAGCAGCAGCGCCCCTCGGGCTGTGGACACCAGCATTGGTTAGCAGGAAATGTAGTCCCAGAGCGCTGAGACCCCCATAGTCCAACAACTTCCCCACTCCTCCATGAAACCCTCAGGCATCTTCTCTACTGAGGAGACAGGAGGCGCCACCTCTCCTGACCTTCCTACATACTTCTCCACCCACCCTGGCAGGTTATCATTAATTTGATTAAAGTCTTTGAATCCAGTGAAGCCAACTCAGGAAATATGAATAAGGTATTCTGGAGCCAGGTCTGCCATTTTTTCAAAGCTGCTGAAATGTTAACTCTTCTTATCTCTACTTTTCATCTGGAAAGAAAGGGAACATTTTCAGTCTAGTATTTACTCCAAGTTTTTTTTTTTTCCCTAGCTGAAAGGGCTAAGGACAACTTCAGGTTTTATTTGCATTGATAATTAAGAAATTCTTCTTGGTTCCTTCATTCCTCTGTGGTCTACCTCCAATTTCTAATGTTACGCAGGCTTTATTTTGGAATTTGCTGTCATTATTCACATATTTCTGGAGCTGTCTTCTTTCTTCCTGTGTATTTGGGGTAATATGCTAATTTGTTCCTCTGAATTTTCCCACTTTGGTATCTCTGTGAACTCACTTCCAAAGCATATTGACATTACTGATTATGATCCTTGTTTAAGATCTGTGCTTAGAAAAAGTTAAACACATATTTTGGTAAGTGTCCAATGAATCCACATCAAAATGACCAGGAACTCAATTAGCTGGCAACATGTCTCTCTGTCACTAGATTATGATATTCCCAAAGTTAGGAACCCTCTCTTGGCCATCTTTGCATCCTTGAATACTAGCCCTTGGCCTGTCAGATAATACAGTATGATAAACATCATACTCATTGAGTTATTGAGTGAATTAATGAATGAGTGTCCTGGAACCATTTCCACCTTTTTTAAAAAAAAAAAAAACTTTGTGATTTGAGAAAATTTTCTGTCTGAGAAAAATTAGCCTTTTTTAATCTAATAAGCCATAAAACTAGTTTAACATGCCTAAGCATACTAATTAACAAAGGTGTTATATTCCGGAAAAAAATGGAAAAAAAAGCCTTTCTAAACATTGAGGGAGAAATTGTTTTTACAAATATTTCTTAAAATACGATTGTTTGACAGCAGCTTTGTATTTTCATTCTTTTAACTCACAGTCTAGTCAACTACTATCTTCAAAAATTCATCAAAATATTCAATTTCTGGAAAATATGCCAGGTGATCTGGTGGAATCCTTAATAAATTATGCCATTCATAGCCTTCTTTAGTTAACAGATACTTAAGTCAGAGGTTTTGCATCTTCGCCTTGTGTAGACATGTTCCATGAAATACCAGTTACAACGTCATTCCTGGAGAATTCTTCAATATATGTGGACCACTTGAAAACATAGTAACAATTCTATTTTAAAAGATGCCCTAGAAATATTCCTTGACTACTTCTAGCTATTTAACTAGTCAATAGTCTATTTACCTAGTCAATAGTTACCACTGTGAATAGGATGACACATTTTTAGATGAAGGTATAAAGCAGAGATAATTATTAAAAAATCCCCCAAATTTCAATTACAAAGGTTTATATAGTTATTTCTAAAGGCCAGAGAAATATCCATATATTAGACAGTAGTATCAGTTAAAATTTTTCCAGTCAGCATAAAAATATATTTTAGGATAGTCCCTAAAATTTAATATTTCAAATAAATATTTTCATTTACAAATACTTATTCATTATAGTATAACCAAACTCATTTTCCGAAGAAAATGGAAGCATTATTTATTCTTATCCATCATTTATATTTTATTTGTTCCTTCTGACTTTTAAGTATGTATATAAGATATTTTATATACAAGCTTAAATGATAATATCAAATATATATGTACATAGACGTACATCTGTATGTATTTAGCCGTTTCAAAGTAAACTCTGTATAAAATCACAAATCAGTCTTTTGTTTACATATATTTCCCTACTATATTCTGAATGTTTCTCTAAGTAAAACTTTATTACTTGATAGAAAGTTCTATCAAATGGATTACATTTGATAATTTTATGTGGCGATCATGTATCATGCATCTTGTGCCAGGGTTAAAGCTCAAAACATCTTTGCCTTCTTCAAGTTCAAATCCATGGATATGAGATGCTGAATCAGAGCAAGTGTCTTGAGACTCAGTGTAGACAGAACCGCTAGATTCCTGTCCCGTGCCCACACCTCCTCCTCACCCACATTTTGATAAAAGGCACAACAACACGCATGAGAAATCACACTCTCTTTGGTAGATGTGTCAGCTGTCTGTTACTGTCATAAATACCCTGAGATGATCAACTTATGAAGAGAGAAGGTTCATCTTGGCTCATGGTTTCAGAGTTTTTAGTCTGTGGTCTGTTGGCTCCATTGCTTCTGGGCTTGTGGTATGGTAGGACATCAGGACAGCTGGGCATGACAGAGGCAAGCCACCCACTTCCCGTGCAGGATGTGGAAAAGAAGAGGAGGAGGAAGAGGCTGGAGTCCAATCCTCCCTTCAAGGGTACACCTCCAATGACAGGAAGTCCTCCCACCCGGCCCCACCTCTGGAATGTTCCACCACCTCCCAGTAGTGCCAAGCTGGGGACCGTGCCTTCAACAGATGGGCGTTGAAGGACAGTCCAAGGACAAGCCATAGCAGTACGTGAGCTGGTCAGTAGTCTAAATGGTATTTTGGAATACATGTCCACTAAAAATATTTATATTTTGGCCTCTTTCCAAAGTAAATAACTAGGAGATTATAACGAATTCTACACACAATAACTAATTTTTTTGTGGTACTGGGGATTGAACACAAGGGCATTCTACCTCCAAGCTACACTCCCAGCCCTATTTTATTTTTATTTTGAAACAGGGTCTCACTAGGTTGATGAAAGTCCCACTATTTGCTGAGGCTGTCATTGGACCTGTGATCCTCCTGTCTCAGCCTCCCAAGTACTGGGATTACAAGCGTTCACCACCACGCCTGGCTTACAATAACTAATTTTAAAGTTGGAAAAAGAAGAGATGTATAATCTTCTTCTGTTTCCTTGTGTCCAGGGAATCAGACAGAATCACACAAGCATTCACATGCCTACACACTCTTATTTTTAAAATGATGAAGCCTGGGGTACAGCTTAGTGGTAGAGCACACGCTTAGCCTGCAAGGGATTTGGGGTTCAATCCCCAGCCCCAGTGAATGAATGAATGAATGAATGAATGAGATGGGGGGAGTCGGAACAGTGGCTCCACCACTGAAAGGCTGTAGGACTGTCCTAAAAGGGAGTGTGTTGGCTAACATAGAGAGCAATGGCCAGCAAGCTCACTGGCTGAACACCTCTCTGCTACTGGGAATCATGGGCAGTTGGAGAATACAGAAGCCCCTGGCCTCCCGGATGTGGAGACTCTGCCCCTTCCCTCCATCACCACTCCTTCCTTTCTTTCCTTCTTCCTTTCTTTCCTTCTTCCCTCCTCTCTTCTCACTCCCTCCATCTTTTGCATCTCTCTCTCTGGCCCCTTCCTCTCTCTGTGGCCTCTCTCTTCTACCCTGTCTCTCTCAGAATTTGTTAAAAATCATTTAAAACAAAATGGGCATGGTGGCACACACCTGTAATCCCCGTACTTGGGAGGCTGAGACTGGAGGATCACAGGTTCGAGGACAGCTTCAGGAAGTAGTGAGACTCTCATCAACCTAGTGAGACCCTGTTTCAAAATAAAAATGAAATAGAGCTGGGGGTGTAGCTCGGAGGTAGAATCCTCCTGGGTTCAATCCCCACTACCACACACATACAAAGAATCATTTAAAACCATTTCACTAGCTGGGTGTGGTGGCGCACGCTTGTAATCCCAGTACTTGGTAGGCTGAGACAGGAGGATCGCAGGTTCGTAGCCAGTCTCAGCTACTTAGTGAGTGAGGCCCTCTGCAACTTGGTGAGACCCTATTTCAAATAAAGTATAAAAATAGGACTGGGGGTGTAGTTCAGAGGTAGAATGCCCCTGGGTTCAATCCCCAGTACTGCAAAAAGAATAAAACAAAAAACAAAACAAAACCATGTCACTGACTTTAACTTTGAGTGTGACCCCAGAGCCCACATTTCTAGCCCTCGGTGTAGAGCTCCCTCGTGTGATATATGTGTCTTTTCATCTACGACATCAAAGATACAGAGGATAGAATTTTTCGTTTTGCATATTGTATAGTGCTTTCCATTTAAATGACCAGTCTTTATTTATTTATTTAAATAAATAGAGCTGGGGGTAAATAAATAAATAAATAAATAACTTGTATGTGTGTGATTTTAGAACTTTTTAAAGTTATTTTTCATAACTGCTTCTGTTTGTTAACCATTATCTTTTTTAAAATTAGCATCAATTTTTCGAAAATTGAACTTAAAATCTCCTTATTATTGCAACATCAGAATCACGAGGCTGCGTGGCTTGACGCCTGTCCTTGTAATGAATGGCATCAGCAGCGGCTCCACCCTGTTGCTTCCCATGGCTTGATGAGCACTTCTTAGCATGCTCCGGGGCCCCTTCCCCAGGAGGCAAGAATAAAACAAGCGCCTGGCTTCCGCATTGCACTGTACTGGAGAAAGACGCAGAAAGTGTATTCACAAGAAAACCCATACGCTGCGTCCATTGTCAATAACTGCTATGAAGGAAACGTAGAGCAGGACAAGGGGGCGAAACGGTGTGCCTAAGCGGAATACCATGCTGTCTCGTGACCAGGCTCAAGTCTGTGTTAGCTTTCTGGTTTAGAGATCCCACCACGTGCAGACAATGTCAATTCTGAGCTGATGCCACATGCAGTACAGCGACCCAGGAACTCAGACTTCTTATGAGAGAAAGACAGATGATAGATGACAGATAAATAGAATAAATGACACCTGGATAGGTCTAACTCTATAGATCTATAGTTAGATCTAAGTCCTAACTGTATTCATATCATTATTTTTTTTTGCAGTACCGGGGATTGAACCCAGGGATGTTCTACCTCTGCGCTATACCCCCGGCCCTATTTTCTTATACTTGATTTTGAAACCGGGTCTCACGAAGTTGCGGAGGGCCTCACTAGGTAGAGAGACAGGGAGAGAGAGAGCACTGAGGCTGGCCGCAAATCCGGATCCTCCGGTCTCTGCCTCCCAAAGTACTGGGATTACAAGTGTGCGCCACCATGCCCAGATATATCATTATTTTTATAGATCGATCTAACTGTATTCATATCATTATTTTCATAGATCTATCTAACTGTATTCATAGAGTTATTTTCATAGATGGATCTAACTATATTCATATAGTTAGATAATGTAGAAAGATCAAGAGAATGATCAAGCTGGGCGTGGTGGCTCACGCTTGTAATCCCAGTACTTGGGAGGCTGAGACCAGAGGATCCAGGTTCGCGGCCAGCCTCAGCTACTTAGTGAGGCCCTCTGCAACTTAGTGAGACCCTGTTTCAAAATAAAGAATAAAAAATAGGGCTGGGGGTGTAGCTTGGAGGTAGAATGCCCTGGGTTCATTCTCTGGTACCGCAAAAAAAAAAGAGAATGATCAATTGATTGATAGGTAGATAATGTATATACATATATATATAGAGAGATAATGTATATACATACATACATGCATATACATATATATATATATATATATATATATATATATATAGAGAGAGAGAGAGAGAGAGAGAGATCTGTGCATATTCATTCTCCTGGAATGGTGGCAGTGCCCAGTTTTATGCAGTACACTCAGGTCCCCTGTTTTTGCTTTCAGGCCTGGGGACAGCATCATTTGCCCCAGGATGGGCATTATCATCTTAGACCCTAGTCCCATCTCAGCTCCAATACACTTTCAGCCCCACACTCTCCGTTCAACAGTGTATTACAAGCTTATTTCAAGCGTATTGTTCTAATTTCCAGTTCCCTCTTTACTTTTGGCTTCTGGGGACTCCCAAGATTTGGGGTTTGTTAGAACTGCAATCTTTAGGTATTCGTCGTGGGACCTAGCAGTGCATATTAGCTCAATCCATTATGCTGTTGGCTGCTGTGGGTTGAAATGCCCCTGGATCTCCACAGCTATTTAAGTCTTCTTCCCAAGGGGTTCTTGAAAATTTTAGTTTTTGTTTATAATTTCAATATTGCTCAGAATCTAATAGGAAAGAAAAACTTCTATGTGGAGCTTTTGTTTGTAATTTCAATGTCTTTCAGAATCTAATACTGAAGAAAAACTTCTTTGTGGAGCTTTTGTTTATAATTTCAATGTTTTTCAGAACCTAATATGGAAGAAAAACTTCTTTGTGGGTAGGCCACTAGGCCTTCCAAACTTGTAGCAGAAATATTAGTAAAAACACAAGAATTAGTGATCCAAAATTCCAGCAAGGTATGATATTTCTGTTATATTAAGAAAGGTCTTCTCCCCCTCTGATATTTTTCATTGTTGTTCTTTTCCCCAGATTTACATGCAAGACCATTTATAGCATTTCTCATCAAAAAGAGAAGTAATATAGCCGGGCATGGTGGCGCACGCTTGTAATCCCAGTACTTGGGAGGCTGAGATTGGAGGATCCGGGTTCGCGGCCAGCCTCAGCTACTCAGTGAGGCCCTCTGCAACTTAGTGAGACCCTGTTTCAAAATAGTACTGGGGTGTAGCTCAGAGGTAGAATGTCCCTGGGTTCAATCCCCAGTTCTGCAAAACAAAAAAAAAAAAAGAGAAGTAATATTATCAAGAAGAGAAAAAGAGGACTTCTCCCCATCTCCACAGTTCTGGAGGTCAAGCCTTTAAGGGAAGACAAAGTACTCATGGGCTGGAAAAAGATTTGAAAGAAGAATCATGAGCCAAAGGGAGTTACTACGCAGCAGCTGAAAGCCAGGGACCTGGGCAGGGAGGAAGAGGATGGTGCATCTGGAGAGAAATGCTGATGATGTTGATAAAGGTGGGTCTCAAGGGCGGGGGAGCCCAAGACCTGGGGAAAGAGCAAGACACACAGGTTGGTGAGTGCCGGGAAGAGGGGCTGATGGGCTATCCCCAGAGAGAAGGGCATTAGTGTTGTACCTGGATGGAGGCCACCTTAGTTGACAACAGAATGAGGTGGGAGAAGGAGATTCCCACGGTGCCAGGATAGTGGCAGGTGGAGCAGGGCAGATCTGGAAGCCGTGCTGCGGGGAAGGGGCACGTTGGCACTGTGTGGGTCATGGACTGAGAGGCAGAAGGTCGCGACTGTCTCAGCAGGTGCAAAGGGGACAGAGAGCAACGATGATCACCCTCGCTGCGGATGCTCGGTACTTCATAAGCTCCCTCCGTATTATATGCCACTTGGGGAAAAGAGTTGATTCTGACCAGACGGAGCTGTTTCCAGCACCACAAAAGAACGGAGGATAGGAAAGTAAATCAAGCTGAGCTCTCAAAACTCCAAACAAGCAATACTGCTTCCGTGAACCGAGAGCTCACACCTGCACCGGAAACTAGGTTCTCCCCAACCCAGACTTTCTAGTTGGTTTGATTTGAAACATTTTACCATTAAATATTCTTAATGTTTTTTTTTCTTTTAGTAGTAAAGACATCTACTACTTTGGCACTTGGTATGTATATTAATGTGCAAATGTCAAGTTAAAATCTCAGGCTAGATTCAAATACTTTCTTGTGTTCGCATAGGGTAATGCTGGAGATTGCTCAGACCGGCTTCCCAAGAACCAGTAATGCCCCACTCCACATGAACCAGTCTCCAAGAGAGCTCAGAACTGTCCACAGAGGAGCATTAACACCCAGAAATCAGCAAATAATACACAGCAGCGGCTTGCTCTCCTTTGAGAGCCTGTTACTAAATATTTACCAACATACCATGGACACTGTAGTGTGTGTGTGTGTGTGTGTGTGTGTGTGTGTTGGGGATGCAACCCAGGGCCTCACACATGCTAGGTACACACTCTACCACCAGGCTCCACTCCCAGCTCTGACACTATTTCTAATACTGAGAGCACAGTCGCATGGGACATTCCTCTTGAATCCTAGGACTTCCAGGGTTCTAGTTGCGTAGAAGTTGTGTGTATGCTTTAAAAACCTGAAGGATTGAACTTGTGACACAGCTTCTCTAAGGCCGGACCCCAGCTGGTGGTATCTCCACAGGCTCCTAGACTCAGGGACTGACTCTACGGCCGCTCCTCCAGCAGCCCGGGTCGGTGGCCCAGAGGGTGGAGTCGAACAGGAGCCCTTTTGTGAAAATTAGTGTGGTAATCCCAGTACTTGGGAGGCTGAGACCGAAGGATCCAGGTTTGCAGCCAGTCTCAGCTACTTAGTGAGGCCTTCCGCAACTTAGTGAGACCCTGTTTCAAATAAAACATAAAAATAGGGCTGGGGCTGTAGCTTGGGGGTAGAATGTCCCTGAGTTCAATCCTCAGTACCCCCCCAAAAAATTAGTGTGATAAGAAATGCCGGGTCAGATATATGTGTTACACATACAACTATAATGTTATGTTTTACTTTTTTTTAGAGCATTGACCAATGTCAAACTTTTAAGAAATTAGTGCCGGGCATGGTGGCGCATGCCTGTACTCCCAGTACTTGGGAGGCTGAGACTGGAGGATCCGGGTTCGCCGCCAGCCTCAGCTACTTAGTGAGGCCCTCCGCGACTTAGTGAGACCCTGTTTCAAAATAAAGAATAAAAAATAGGGCTGGAGATGTACCTTGGAGGTAGAATGCCCCTGAGTTCAATCCTCAGTACCCCCCCCAAAATTAGTGTGATAAGAAATGCCAGGTCAGATGTATGTGTTACACATACGACTATAATGTTATGTTTTACTTTTTTTTTTTTTGCGGTACCGGGGATTGAACGCAGGGGCGTTCTACCTCCGCGCTATACCCCCGGCCCTATTTTTTATACTTTATTTTGAAACCAGGTCTCACGAAGTTGCAGAGGGCCTCACTAAGTAGAGAGAGAGAGAGAGACAGAGAGAGAGAGAGAGAGAGCTGAGGCTGGCCGCGAACCCGGATCCTCCAGTCTCCGCCTCCCAAAGCACTGGGATTACAAGCGTGCACCACCACGCCCGGCTTACTTTTTATTTTTTAGAGCATTGACCAATGTCAAACTTTTAAAGAAATTAGTGCCAGGCGTGGTGGCACATGCCTGTACTCCCAGTACTTGGGAGGCTGAGATAGGAGGATCGCAAGTTCGAGGATAGCCTCAGCAAGTAGTGAGACTCTCGTCAACCTAACGAGACCCCGTTTCAAAATAAAAAATAGAAAAATATGGCTGGGGATGAGAGGGAGCATGCCCCTGCATTCCATCCCCAGTGCCACATAAAGAAAAAGAAAAAGAAAAAGAAGAAAAAGAAAAAGAAAAAGAAGAAAAGGAAAAAGAAAAAGAAAAAGGAATTCGTGCTGAGGAAGTTTACAGAAGGAAATGAAGTATACAGGGATAGATAGTATGTATAACTTATTGAGCCTTGGAGAATTCAGAGATAAAGGATAAAAGATTGTTCCAGAAGCAAAGGCTGAGAGTTCCTTTTATCAAGTGAGATTGGCAGAAGGGAATGAAAAGACCACTCAGAAATGATTTTGTTTATTATCCAGCTGGCCTCTATTGTATCGTGTACAGAAGATGACAGTCTGTGCCTGCTCAGCAGGGTGCCCTGTGACAGGAGACCAGACATTGGGGCGGCGAGTCCAGCTAACAGGAAAACAGAAAGTTACGAAAAATCCTGCGAGGGCTTCCTGGAGAGGAGGCAAGGGGACAGGCGGGGCGTGCAGAGAAGCAGGCAAGTCCCAGACCCCACACAGGCTCCCTCGGCACGAGGGGGAAGCCTCAGGATTTCACAGTCCCCGAGATTTAGACAGCACGACACAGAAGGACCGCGGCTCAGACGCCAAGCCAGTGTCTCCGCACTTCAGAGTTCACAACACTTGGCACCTCAGCCTCTGATGCCAGAAAGTCATAAAAGATGGAGACTCCCCCAAATCACAATCCCTTTTCACTTGGAAAAGTCCTATCTGACAGTGTGTTCGTCTTAGACTGATATTTTTTATATAGTGCTCAGTTCTCTCAGCCCCCAACTATTTTTTATTTTTGGTTGGTCCAGGCATATAAAACCACACTAAAACACATGCGAATGTTCACATAACGTAAAACTTAGGGGGTGGGATGCGGCTCAGCGGTAGACTGCTTGCCTAGCATGTGTGAGGCCCTGGGTTTGAGCCCCAGCATCATTAAGAAATGAAATAAAATAAAAAATAAAGTAAAACTTCACCAGCTATATGTATTTTATAACTTACTAACCAAGTAACAAATGTTTCTATAAGCTGTCTTGGCTATACTGAAACTAATAAATACTAATTGCTATGTATGGGTTGGAAATATTTTAGTTAAAAATATGTTTTCAACCAAAAATATACTTTTATGAAAGAAAGAAAATTCAGAATGCAATACTGTTGTGGAAATACAGCATGAGTTAGCAGTGCATGGGAAGCTGAGATTTGAGCCAATTTCCTTCAAGAGTGGATAAAAAATTCAAATGGAAATCTATTCAGTAGATTATTAATAGTGATTCAAATGAAGAACAAATGCTATTGAAAAGAAGATCAAAGCTTTTAGAGCAACAATAGAATGGCAAAGTCAAAAACAAATACAAAACTCCCACAAGTTTTTTCATTTTATTTTATTATTATTATTTTGTGTGTATGTGTATGTGGTACTGGGGACTGAACTGGGGGCATTCTACCTCCGAGCTACACCCCCAGCCCTATTTTTAATTCTTTATTTTGAAACAGGGTCTCACTAAGTTGCAGAGGGCCTCACTAAGTAGCAGAGGCTGGCCTCGAACCTGCGATCCTCCTGCCTCAGCCTCTCAAGTACGGGGATTACATGCGTGCACCACCACGCCCCGCAAAACTCCCACAACTTTAAGTCCCTTCCTTACCCTGGTTAAATGCCAAAGTGTTGCCAAATTTAGATCTTTATTCAGTTAGTCAACTAATATTCATTGTTGCCTGATATACACTGGGTACTTTTTTTTAGATACTAGACATTCAGGAGGAACACCCTACAAAAAAATACCATATTAGATCATTTTCTTCAGGGTTTGACTGACTCGGGGATGGAGACAATGTCCTGGGAGAAGGTCCAGCTCCCTGAAGACACTTGGCCGGGCAGAGCACTAGCGTGCGGGAGGAGAGCCTGGCTCAACCCTCCTTTTCCTCCTTGCTGCCTTCCCAGGGAAACAAGTAGCAACGGCCAGTTAATCGGGATTGTCCCTGTTGCTAGAACTTTCCATCCGCCAGCCAACTACTAAAATGTGTTGTAGTCCGGCGTGGTGGCGCACGCTTGTAATCCCAGTACTTTGGGAGGCGGAGACCAGAGGATCCGGGTTCGCGGCCAGCCTCAGCTCTCTCTCTGTCTCTCTCTCTGTCTCTCTGTCTCTCTCTCTCTCTCTACTTAGTGAGGCCCTCCGCAACTTCGTGAGACCCGGTTTCAAAATAAAGTATAAAAAATAGGGCCGAGGGTATAGCGCGGAGGTAGAACGCCCCTGGGTTCAACCCCCGGTACTACAAAAATAAATAAATAAATAAATAAAATTGTTGTAAAAGCCAAATATAATCTTTCCTCTAAATAGCTCTGTCCTCATTTCCTATCAGCTACCACCCAAGGTCTAATATGCTCCTTACCAGCCCATCCTACACACTACACACACACACACACACACACACACACGCACACACACACATCTTCTTACTGAAATAAAACTGTATTTAAATTATCTGCTTTTTTTCAACCAATATATTTCTAGGTAAATATACTATATAAATATTCATGAGCCAGGCGTGGTGGCGCACGCTTGTAATCCCAGTACTTGGGAGGCTGAGGCAGGAGGATTGCAGGTTCACGGCCAGCCTCAGCTACTTAGTGAGGCCCTCCACAACTTAGTGAGACCCTGTTTCAAAGTAAAGAATAAAAAATAGGGCTGGGGTGCAGCTTGGAGGTAGAATGCCCCTGGGTTCAATTCCCAGTACCAGAAAAAATATATATATAAATATTCATGGAGTAAATAAAGGTATGCATAGCTGGACAATGAAGGCAGGAACGTGGAGAGGCGGAACTGGCAGGCCCGGGCCTGAACAGAGAGCCCAGCAGCCTGAAAGCCATGTCACCCCGGGCAAATTACTAACATCTCAGTCAGCTACGTCACCTATGAAAATTGAAACAGTCATGTGTCTCGTACTACAAACAAAGGTCTGTGGCCCGAGTAAGAAAATGTGGGAAAAAATAGTTTACAACTGGTGCATCCTGAATGTTTCTTCTTTTTCAAATGGGTGACTTTTGTCTTTAAGATAATTTAATATATTCTTACTTCCAGTATTGCTTGAGAATTTTCTTTTTGTGTCTGTCTTCATTTCTTTACATATATATATATTTTTTTTTTTGCGGTACTGGGGATTGAACCCAGGGGCATTCTACTTCTGAGCTACACCCCAAGCCCTATTTTTTATTCTTTATTTTGAAACAGGGTCTCACTAAGTTTCGGAGGGCCTCACTAAGTAGCTGAGGCTGGCCGTGAGCCGGATCCTCCTGTCTCAGCTTCCCAAGTGCTGGGATTACAAGCGTGCGCCACCATGCCCGGCTTTATTTTGTTATTTTTAACCATTCAATTCCACTTCTTTTTTAAAAATATATCATCCATGACCCACTAAATTGAGTGTTACTTCTAAGATTTACACCTTTCAATTAAAAGAGAAAAAAAACTGTACAAAAATTCTAGTCATTTTGTTTTGTGGTACTGAACCCAAGGGCATCCTTCCTCTGAGCTACATCCCCAGTACTTTTTTTTTTTTAAAGGGTCTCCCTAGGTTGCTGAGAGTCTCTCTTAATTGAGGAGGCTGGCCTCAAATCTGTGATCTTCCTGTCTCAGCCTCTCAAGTACTAGGATTACAGACATGCACCACCATACCTGGCTCTAGTTAACTTTAACCCCCCCATCTTATACTTATGCTTTTAAATCTCCATTGAAAATAATTAAAGACAATATGTGGACAAATGATAGCAAATGGGATTAAATCTGATGCCGTAAGACATAAACAGAAAATAGATCAGTTGCAAAACACTCATTCCTCCCCTATTACCTCCCCAAATAAACCTCCTAGAATTAAAAGAAATATTGTCAATGGAGAATAAAACAATTGCTTTTCATGTTTCTTATCAAAAGAGAAATAAAATTATTAAATATGAAAGGTAAAAATGCCTTAATCAAAATATTTTGAAATTTTACTGGTATTTATTGTACAAAGATTTATTTGCTGTGACTGGACAATTATATTTCAGGGGCTAGAAATCTAGGAAGAAGAAAGATTGACTAAAATACACATTCTCGTTTATTCGCAGGGTGGGATACTATTGACTGACAAAGACTTCCCAAGCACTCTAGCTTTGTAGACTCGGGACGAGTTATTCCTTCTACTTTTAATTAAAGAATAAGTGATCTGCCATTAAACCGCTGGTAATAGATAAAAGTAAAAAATGAAGAAGAATGCACACCCCAAAGATATCTGTAATTCCCAGTTTTGTTTTTCTTTTGTAGACAAATTGTTATAGCTGAAAATTGGCATGTTACTTTGTATGCTATGTCAGACTGATTTGAGAGTTATGATAATTTTAAGTTGAACTTTTGACGAATTAACAACAATGCAGAGTTTATACTTTGTCTTAATTTTATGAACTAAACAATAGACATATGTATTATTATAACCACTGTTATTGTGCACTAGAATTATACACTAGAATTTAGTATCCCTGCCTAATTAGATGACCAAAAGAACCATAAAGGAATCTAAGAATGTCTCTAAATAGTTTGTTTGGTTCACCTTTTCTAGTTATTTAGCTTGGGGAAGTCTGCTGTTAAACAGTAGAGTATCATTTCTTCAAGTTTGACATTGGATCATGGTCCAAAAAAAAAAGGAGAGAGAGAGAGAGATTATTTCTTTGTCAAATTAAGTCATTTTTCAAGGCTCTCAGGAGAGAATATACTTACTTGCTTCATATCACAGGATTTTATTTTTTTATTTTTATTTATTTTTTGCATATCACAGGATTTTGGTACGGAGGTTAGGTCAAAAATATTATTCTGAAACCAAATTGAGAACCAACAGCTGAGAAATGTGTCTTTAGAAGGGAGGTTCACATGAAGTATCAGAAGTTCAAGGCCTGACATTGTTTTCATTCCATGCTTCATATCTCTTTAACTGAAAGGCAGAAGTAGTTGAATATTTTGAGTAATTTGTACACCCGATGTCAGGCCAGGGGGATGGTGATTAAGATAGAACCTCTCGCTAGACACTGTTGTAATGTTGGCAGTTATTTGCAATTTAATAGCTCCTCTTTCTTCTCTTAATCTCTCTGCTTCTGGACTCTAGCACAATCCATCAAATGAGTTTTACAGTTTAGTCCCTATGCTGTGTATGATAAGCAAAACTTCTAATTTTTTATTGTTGTTCATTTTTTTAAGTTTATGCACATTTACATTCCTTTCAGCCAAGGCACTTCTACATCATTAAATTTGACAATATCATTCGAACAATTTTCCTTAGAGTTTTGTTTCATTTTGTTTTTAATTTTTTATTTATTTATTTTATTTATATCCATTTTCTGGTGCATTGTAATTATACATTTATGATAACGCATGACTCTGAATTTGAAAGAATTCTAAGATAAAAACATTATATTTTGACCCTATCAAAATATTTTGAGATGAAAATTGAACAACAAATATGTGTGAATATTTTTAGGGAAGTAGAATTGAATTATTTTGAATTTTCCTTTTACCTTAAAAGGAGAAAACATGAGCATTAGAGGAAAAAGGAAAAAAAAAGAAAGAAAAAAACAACTATTTTCCCCATCTATTTTTCTCCAATTTGTGTTCAGATGAACAATAACTCATTTATGAAATTAAACATTAAAGGATTAAATTTAGAAAAGGACAGGAAGAAATGTGTGAACTATTACCACATGTATCAGGTGTTCTACTTAATTAAGTTCTTTAATTTATTAATTGGGGTATTTTGTTAACCTCCCTGTTCACTTGTGTTCTGTTATGCGACTTTTTAGACCATGTAATAAACTCCTAGTGATTCCTCAATATTTGTTCTCTCTTCTTCTTTCATAGAGTTTTAGCTGGACCCAGGGTTACCAGGCTAAAGACTACATTTCCCAGATGTCTTTGCGGCTAACTACAGGCACTTGAGTACTTTGTGCTTCTTGTCCTCATATGTAAAATCTTGTAAAGGCTTCAAATAACACCTGGTCCATAAGTACCGTTTATGTTTTAGAAGAGGGCACACATGATTTTTAAAATATGTGCACCAAAGTTTATAGAAATCTAAATAAAAGGCTGCACCTGAACTCAAGGAATATGGGGTGCTGGGGATCCTCAAAAAGGCCTGCATAGTGGCAGGAAGAGATGTGATGTCTAAGAGAATAAGAGACTGAAATCATTGAGACTAACTCAACAATTAGAGAAGACTGTGCATACTTGTATGTTGTTTGCATATAAGTAATATTCTTTGCCTAGAAACATTTTGAAGAATTGCCCCCAAAGCATGGTTATAAGACACTTGCATATAAACTGTAGAGAGCAGAACACCCCACTTTCAACAAGTGGAGCTTCTCTCATCAACCAGAGGAACTGCTCCCCTTCTGGGTCAAGCTGTAGCTTTCTCAGTTTACCATTCATGTGTCTTGTAGACATGACTATCACTTTTTATCTTTTATTATTATTTTTTGGAACAGATGATTGAACCCAGGGGCATTCTAGCTCTGAGCTACACCCCTCGCCCTTTTTATTTTTGTTTATTTATATATCTCATTTTTTCATACTGGAGATTGAACCCAGGGACACTATACCTCCGAGCTACACCCCTAGCCTTTATATTTTTGTTTTGAAACAGGGTGTTGCTAAATTGCTGAGGGTCTCACTACATTGATGAGGCTGGCTTCCAACCTGTGATCCTCCTGTCTTAGTTTTCTAAGTACTGGAATTACAGGCATATACCTCAGTACCCAACTACTACTAATTTCTAAATGGGCTAGGAAGAAGGAGATTGGGAAGCAGTAGGAAGTCACTGAGGGTGATGTAATACACTGTACTGTGAACGTCTTCATTATATATATCAGAAGAGAGTGGTTTTTGTCAAATATACATTCTTTCTTCAAGAGCTGCATTTTCCAAATAAAATATTTTTATTTTTTATTTTTTATTTATTTATTTTTTTTGCGGTACCGGGGATTGAACGCAGGGGCATTCTACGTCCGCGCTACGCCCCCGGCCCTATTTTTATGCTTTATTTTGAAACTAGGTCTCATGAAGTTGCGGAGGGCCTCACTAAGGAGAGAGAGAGAGAGAGAGAGAGAGAGAGAGAGAGAGAGAGACAGGGAGAGAGAGAGCGAGAGCTGAGGCTGGCCGCGAACCCGGATCCTCCGGTCTCTGCCTCCCAAAGTACTGGGATTACAAGCATGCGCCACCACACCCGGCCTGTAAAATATTTTTAGAAGTACATTCAAACAATACTTTGTTATAGGTTATATGAAGCATATCTTTGTGCCTTCTGAAGTCCAGAGATATATATCATAACATCTCATAACATCGTCAATAAATCCTAGATCTTATTATGATGATATAAAAGAGCGTAGCTGTGTAGCTTATGAAACTGACAATTTTATTTCCCAGTTATATCACTCAGTATTAAGTGTTCTTCTAATGAAAGCCCATGGAATTAATGCTTGAGAATAAAGGCATTTTTCTCAAGAATTTCACAGTTACTACTACATGTTAAGTATTATTTAATTAGTCTAGAAGAGACCATCTCCAAAGCAATTAAACTAGCTATGTCATACCCAATTAATCTCTCTCATTTTCCACAAGGATGGTAAATTAGTTTTAGAAAGTTGTGTAATAAATGAAGATGATGCAGAAGAGATATTTTAAAAGAATCTGGTCCTCTTAGATACAATCTAAAACTTATTAAAAATATACTTTTGATAAGTCACTTGAAATTATCCACACCATCAGTTTTGAAAATGAATATGCATTGTATTTTTCTCATTAAGGGTCCCAGGGAACAATAAATTAAATTTTTAAAATGCCGTGACCTGATTCACGGATACTGTAAATGTGTTTTGCACCAGTTAGGAGTGTAATTCCATTGAATGTAGTAAAACCAGAAGTCGGCATTGTAGTGAAGAAGAAATGCCATATTGATTTATAGGGAAAAAAGTCTGTTCTTTCATAATGAAATAAAAGCACCTGTTACCAGAAGAAAATATAAATGCCAAAGGGAATAGTTCTTTTCATAAAAATTTTTACTTAGAACTGCAGAATTCAGCTCAGTAAATAAAAATTGTATACAATAAAAGAAGAGCCAAGAACCAGTTTTATTGTGAAAAGAGTGGTTTAAAGGCTCACTAGACCATCAATTCTGTCGCAACACGGAAAGAACTGTAGTTTCTTGTCCAATTGGCTCTTTCTTCCAAAACGAACTTTAAATTGAATTCAAACATCATCTACATGTAATGGCCTACTGATGTTGGCCTTTGGCATAAACACGCTCTGTTTGCTAGTCACTCTCTGCGTTCATTTTCTCCTTCTACGCTGAACTCTTTCTTTCTACTGAGTCTTTATGGAGTGCCATCTCTGTGTGACTCTCTGACGGATCCCGGGGAACAATAAATTAAACATGCTATTCTTTAAAAAAAAAAACTCAGTATAGTGATGAACATTCATTAGAGCTTTTAACTGAAATTAAAATACTGTCATCAGATTATTATGGCAATAAGTGATACTAATATGACTTTGAATAATCATCTTCCTTCTTCCCTCTCTTCCTCTCTTTCTTTCCTATTTTTCCTTCCTCCCTTCCTTTCTTTTTCTCCTTCCTTCCTTCCTTCCCTCCCTCCCTCCCTCCCTCTCTCCCTGCCTCCCTCCCTCCTTCCTTCCCTTTTCTTTCTTCTTTCCTTCCTCCCTCCCTGCCTCCCTCCCTCCCTCCTTCCTTCTTTTTCCTTTCCTTTCTTCTTTCCTTCCTCCTCTTTCCCTCCCTCCCTCTCTTTCTTTCCTATCTTTTCCTTCCTTTCCTTCTTCTTTCCTTCCTCCCTTCCATACCTTCCTTCCTTTCTTTTTTCTCCTTCCTTCCTTCCTTTCCTTTCCTGGATCAAACTCAGGACCTCGCACATACTAGACAACTGTTCTACCACTGAGCTACATCCCCAGCTCCTGCTTCCAAATTTCGCAGAGGTTCATTCATAGTTTAATTTTATTCTAAAATTGTAATAATAATTTAATCTACAAGAATATCATTTTAATTTTTTAACTAATTTTCAGAAATTCTGTGAAATAAATACATGGAATACATATCTCCATGTGTCTAAAAATACCTTAACCTAACTAAAATGTGATTTGCCTAAACCATAGTATTTCAACAACTTAGTAATTATCTTTAGTTTGTGCTAAAATACATCAAAATCAATACTATCTTTAAGGAAATAATGGTGTTTTATAATATTACAAAGAGTAAGGCAGACAGACAAGGTAAGTTATATCTGAGTGTTTTAAATAAGAACAAAATATTTTCACCATAAAAATAAGTTAGTTTTCTGTTTGTTTTTGTTTGTTTGTTTTTATTGGTACATTGTAATCATACATCTTGTTGAAGTTCAGGGTGACAGAGGCGTACATGCACACAGCACTCATTGAGCCTCCCCCAGTTCCCACCCCACTCCCTCCCTCTCCCCTCTTTCCCGTGCTCAGCACAGTGATTGGCTTTGATAAGTTAGTGTATGTGCATCATGTCCATTGAGGTGTTTCCCTCTTCAAGTCTTCCTCCCCACTCCCGTCTCCCTTAGTTAAGTCCCCTCCTTCACTCCACTAAGGTTTCTCCTCCTTTGTCTGGAGTCCCTCCTGTGTCCCAGTTTCTCCCTAGCCTCCACATGTGAGGGAGAACATCCGACTTTTCACTTTTTGTGACTAACTAATCTCACTCAGCATAATGTTCTCCAGTTCCCTCCATTTCCCTGCAAATGACATAATTTTGTTCTACTTTAGGGCTGAGTAGAATTCCATTGTGTACATATCCCATAATTTTGTAATCCATTCATCTGTTGATGGGCATCTCGGCTGGTTCCATAGTTTGGCAATTGTGAATTGTGCAGCTATAAACATAGATATTCATGCATTATTATGGTAGTTTGGTTTCAATTCTTTTGGGTAGAGACCCAGGAGTGCTGTAGCTTGGTCATATCGTAGGTTTATTCCCATTCTTCTGAGGATACCATGCACTCTTTCTTTTTTTTTTTTTTTTTTTTTTTTTT
>PVJS01030953.1:0-23748 GCA_004027185.1 Glis glis | reverse complement strand
CCTCAGAGCTCTCTCTCTCTCTCTCCCTTGTCTCTCTCTCTCTCTACCTAGTGAGGCCCTCCGCAACTTTGTGAGACCCGGTTTCAAAGTAAAGTATAAAAAATAGGGCCGGGGGCGTAGCGCGGAGGTAGAACGCCCCTGCGTTCAATCCCCGGTACCGCAAAAAAAATAAATAAATAAACAAATAAATAAATAATTTGGAAACAGTATCACTCTAATTTGCTAAGAGCCTCACTAAGTTGCTGAGGTTGGATTCAAACCTGCGATCCTCCTGTTTCAGCTTCCCAAGTACTGGGATTACAGGCGTGCACCACCATGCCCAGCTCTGGGACTGAACTCTTAACCTATGGAGTCTGCACTAACTCTGGTTAGCGTCAGAATTGAACTGAGTTGTAGAGCAGCCATTGGGGAATTGGTAGTTGTGGTACTCTGGTATCAGGAGTGTTCTCTGTGTTAAGTGTTCCGAGTATGGTAGGCGAAAACAGTATTTTTGTTTCCAACTTCACAGCCTACCCTGAAGTGATTCTACCCCATGTCCACCCTCTCCACCTCCCATCAACACCATTGCCGTCCATCACCACCACCATCTCCACCATCATCACCACCATCACCATCGATCCCCAGTGGTAAACTCGGCTTACACACCATACTCCTGTAGCAATGAAGAAAAGAGGCTGCTAAGCAGATCCAGCTGATGAAGTCAGCTAATAAATGGGCAAACATAAGTAAATGTTTGATAAATGCAAATGCCTCACCGAGCTGCTTCTCTACCCCGCCCCCGCCCCTTTCAGTCAGCCTGACACTTCTTTTGTCTTTCTTCGATCATTCTGCAGTGTGAATTTGATGGTCTGTTGCCTCTCCAAAGAATATCTGCACATAAAGCTTAGGCTTCAGCTGTGCATAAAGACTTTGACCCCCTCCAAGAATTTAAGGAATGAGGAAAGATATTTTTGGCCAAGGGTTAGATGTCTGTCCAATATGGCTTTGGGATGAGAACCGCCCTAATGTGAGGTGGGAAGAATTGGCTATAGCAACAAAAAGGAAAACCCAGAGAGTTTTGAGAAGTAGAGTCCAGAAACATAATACCAAAGTGCCCACAAGGGTAGACCCCCACTGGGGAGGTGACATCAGGTTGAGTGGTTCAACCCCTCAGCTTCTGGTCTCCCAGCCTCCTCCATACACTGGCCCCTGACATCTTGCTTCAGCCACGCAGTGCACATGGGAGTGACAGGTGATCTCCAGGACAGGCATCTCTTCCAGAGCCCCTTCTCCAGCCTCCAGGGCATCTCATCCTCTAGGACGAGGAAAGGTGGGTGAGGGACGGGGCCACTGTGGGAGGAGCGGAGGCCCTCCCTTCCCTGCAGTAGGGCCGAAGCTGTCCCACCACAGCCCAGGAGTGAGACCAAAGTCTGCAGTACTTCCTTTAAATGCACAGACCACAGAATTAGAGGCTGAGCCCAGGCACACTCCATGGAGACGCTGGAGGTGATCTCCCAGGCCCAGCAGCAGGGCAGGCGGCCACCAGGCAGCTGAGAAGGAAGGGGAGCCAGCTGCACACCAAGACCCCCGTGAAGATGAACCCTGTCTTCAGCACCCAGGTCTTCTAGCGCAATGCGCTGAGTGAGGATTTTTCAGCAGGTCAGGACAGTGAGACAAAGCAATGGGAAAGCACATAAGGAGGCTCATCAAGCCCAGGCCACTTCCTTCCAGTTCCCTACACTTTCCCGGGCTCCACCCCACTCCAGGTGCAGGCAGCTTGTATCTCCTTCAGATCAGGTCCCAGGCCTCAGGTTTGCCCCAGGCTTCTTGGGCCTGCTGCTCCCAACACCTTTTCCTGGCTGGCTCACCTGCTGACTCACCTGGAGCTGCGGGTGTGTTGTAGCAGGCCTTCTAGCCTGCTCCTGAGTGCTATAATTGACTGTCTCCCGCAGGGCACGGCACACACTGTGCACTTAGGAGGCAGTGAGAAACACTGGTGTCAGAGTAAAATATGACACCCTCACATGGCAGAAGAAATGAGGTCATTCACAATGTAATGAGGTAATGGAAGACAAACATGGCCGATGGCACACTCCTGAAGCCAAGGGGGCTGTCCACAGAATGAGCCCCACCCCCAGGACGCCTCCAAGTGATCCGTTAGGTGTACCCACTTTCTCCATAGCTCGGGGGCCACATCAAGCTACTCCACAATCTCCGGGGGCCTTGGGTGGAAAAGCCGATGTGTGGCCACGTGGAGGGTCAGGGGAGTCATGAAGGAACAAGAAACTCAATACAACCTAAAGAAGAAACCAGGACAAGCACTAGGGTTTTCTCTTTTAATTATTTACCAGATAAAAAAGAAAAAATAGTGATTGTTTCTCTTCACCCCCAACATTTCCATTTACCAAGGTCGAGTGGGAGAGAAATTCAGTGAAGGATGACAATGCGATGATTCGTGCTCCTGGCCTGGAGCAAATTCCTCCCCTCTGCTCTGGGCCACCTCAGGCAGGAGGGGCAGGGCAAAGGGCTCCAGGCAGAATCCTGTACCTGGGCAGAGTGGCAGTGTGGCTGTCAACTTTTCTCCCCATCCCTGGAGCATCCAGACCCTCTCCTGCCCGCCCCTCACGCCCCTCCCCCAGTCATCTGAGGAAGTGGGAAGAGGGGACCGCGGGAGGCAGGGACAGGCGCAAGCAGGGCCTGGGGAAGCACGTGGCAGATGAGGCAGAAGGCCACAGCCGCCTGCTCCTATTGCACATCCTGGCTCAGATCCCCCCCGAGCAGTGGGCCGCGAAGTAAAGCGCTTTCCACATCTGAACAGGGAGCCTGGTGGTGGGTGCCAGGCTTGAGAAGGGGGGCGTGGAGAATATATATATATATTTTTTAAAAGTTATTTCATAATGGGGCCAAAGCATAAACTATGCCTCTTTAAAAAGCATGTGGGTTTTGGACACCTTGGGGCCCATGGGTTTGGACACCTTGGGGCCCTGTAGTCCACCAACCACATGAGCCCCCCACCCACTGTCTCGACCCTGAGCAGCTCAGGGCTGACCTCTTTCTCTGAACACCTGGAGAAAAACCCTAGAGAAAAAACAACCCTAGAGAAAAATCATATACACTGTATGTTTTTCCACGAAGCAGCAGCTGTTAAGTCCCCTCGAACAAAACTTGTGTTTGATTCTCATTCTTCTCTTTACCAATGAAAATAGGCTAGGACAGGAATAAGTTGTTTAGCTGACAGAATAAAGTCCCTCTAAAAACGTGTGGGGGTGGGGGCTTTGATTTGGCAACGCTGCAACTCTTTCACCTTCATTGGCTGGAACGGAGCTGGTGGGTGAAGACAAACCTAACTGAGCCCATGGCAGAACTGCAGGCTATGAAGACGACAGGTCACACACAACTGTATAAACCGTGGCACTAAAAAGATGAGAAGGCAGGTCCTTGATGCCAGCTGGGAGCAAGCCACTGGAGCATGGCTTCCAGAGGTCATATCTGTCCTGTCGTAAGAAGTGGCATCCGAGACACGTCAGAGCGCTTCTCCCTCCTCCTCTTCCAACAAATCATCAGTGTTTCTCATTTAAATAACTATGTACAGGCGCGAGGCTGGCCTCTCTTTACACGAGGGTCCTTCACTGGAGGGTCCTACAATGGCTTTAGAGAGTTGGCTCCAATTGCCTTTTTGGAGATTTGCTGCTTGGGACCAAACCTGCAAAGAGAAGAAATGATGACGCTAGAACAGAAAGACCTTCACAGTGAACGCATCCCAGTGGTGAAGGGACTGAATCCTCCTCACAGGGATTTTTTGGGTGTGTGTGGTAGTAGGGATTGAACCCAGGGGCATTCTACGGCCAAGCTACATTCCCAGCCCTTTTTGTTTTTGAAACAGGATCTCACTAGGTTGCTGAGAGTCTCGCTATGTTGCCAAGGCTGTCCTCGAACCTGCAATCCTCCTGCTCAACCTCCCAAGTATTGGGATTACAGGTGTGCACCACCATGCCCGGCTCCTTACAGGGCTTTGGTACCAGGCAAATTGAGGACTTGGGCTGAAGCTCATCAGTTTTGGCCTGGCTCTTCTGTCAGCCAGAAGGCCACATGCCCACCAGCAACCCTGGGAGACAGCTCCGTACCTCCCTCTGATAAGGACAGCTTCTCAAGTTCAGCTTCAAGTTCTGCATCCGAGATCCTAGGGCTAGGCACACTGTTGGTAGAGAGCGTCTCGGGGGGGTTGTCGGGCAGGTCCAGAGGTTCTTTGGTGGTGTCCTGAAGGAGGATGTCCAATTCCTTCTCCAGTTCCTCACTGTCAAAATCTGGGAAGAAGAGCCAATGTAAGGACACAGTAACTCCAGGCAGGAAATGCACAAATATGTCCGGAATCGGAGTTACCAAACCCCAGCTTGGCTTACAAAACATGCCTGGGTCTCCTCGCAGATCGAAAGCTAGTGTGGGGAGGTAATCATTCTCCATGCAGAGAGCTAGGTCATGAAGGAGGCACACTGCTGACCCATGGAACTGGCCCCGCTTCCCCTTGCCCGTGAAGGACGTGCAGTCAGAAGCCTTGTGATTAAGGCTCGCTGCAAAGTACAGCTGATGGAGAAAGAAAGAGCGATTCCCTCTCACTACTCCCATGGATGAGCCCCAGAGAGGGGCTGCCTGACCCGGAAAAGCAAGTCCGTGATCAAACTCGCCACGGCACCAGCCCGGTAGGAAGAGGCACCATGTCAACTCACCTAAACCATTGGCTACCCCACCGGCCAGCGTCTGCGAAACTTCGTCCTGGGTGTCACACAGCTGGAAGAGACAGGGTAGAGCTTTGAACGGGGCCTGGGGGCTCCGAGCGTCTCAGAGTTGTTAGGGTGCAACATTCAGGACTACCGAGCATCTCGGAACCAAGGGAAACTTCTCCAAGGTAAGAAGGTCATAAGTTTGGGAAAAGAGGACTGCAACAAAGCCAGATCTGTCCCCACCACGTCCTTCTACGGGTGTCCCTCCCGGCCCTCCGGTACCTCCTGGATCTGATCCACGAGGCTCTCTGCCTTCTCCACTGTGACATCCTTCATGGAGAGCTTCAGAGCTCCTACCCCAGCCTGGTAGGCGTTGAAAACCTAAAGAGAAGGCCACGTTACCAGTGCAGATGACAGACACTGGGCAGAATACAGCCGATACTGCTTCAGCCCTAAAAGATAGCATCGGGGGTTTTTTGCCACCCAAATTTTATTCCTCTCACACCCACTGAGGCCAAAATTCCCGACCAACAAGAAAGGCAGAGGCAACCCTGGTCACACTCTGAAAGAACCCAGGCCCCCTGGCCAGCAGCCCAGCCACAGAGGAGGGAGGAGCAGCGTGTGCCGGAGAAAGCAGCCGGCCCTGGCGCGGAGGGGCGCGGCTACCATCTGATCTGTCTGGGAGGCGTAGATGCGGTCCAGGATGCCTTGAACAGTGTCCAGCTTGGCATGCAGGGCCTCGATGCGCTTCTCTGTCCGTTGCTTGGCCTTGAGAGATCTCAGTGCCTAGGGGAATGGAGACTTCGGTCAGGGCTGGACAGGGCAGGTCAAAGGGTAAAAGGAAGACAGCCCCCACAAAGAGGAAGACAATGAGACCATCCGAGGCCTTCTTCTCTCTTGTTTGTAAAATAAGCTGTGAAGCCTGGGCCACCCGCAGACTCTGCTCCCCTGCCCCAAGCAGGCTGCTCTCTGGGCTGCTGGGCACCTCTCCCTGCCAGGCCAGGACACTGCTACGCAGCTGGTGGCGAACAGAACTCACCAGCTGCTTCTTTCCTGCTCGGCATGCCCGGCGGGCTTCCTCTTTACACCTGTGAAACAAAGGACAAATGACAAGGACTGTGCCACGGGATGGTGGCAGGGTCCTGAAGAGTCCCTGAGAGTAGCACTGAGTGAAGGCGGTCTCGGATCTGAAGACCAACCCACTCCACCACTTCTCCACCACATGGTCAGAACAATGACAGCCAGCGGCCCACCGCCCAACTCTGGCAAGGCGAGATACAGGCTTGCGCTTGTGCACGTGGGAAGGCCGCTGACGCCTGGGGGGTGGGGGAGCACACAAATGCACCTTCCCGAGGTGAGAGACGAGATTGGTTCCTAACATCGACCATGACCGTGGTCACATCCTTTGCCTTCTAACATGCCTGTGTTTCTCTCACTGAGAGGTGAGTGAACGAGTTCTAATTCAATGTCTGTCTGTCCTCCTTTCAGACAAGTGCCTGGCCTTTACCAGGGACCCCTGCACAGGCATCCCCGGGAAGAGCAGGAGTCCCTCAGGAAGACCTCGGCGAAGGCACAGGCTCGTCTCATCACTGCTGTGTCCCCACCCCTAAGATGATGCAGGCTCGGTGACTACTGGCCGAATGGACGTGGACACAGAGGTGCACCATTAAGACATCAACAGCTGTAATCTTTAGAGGAAGAATTGACTCACAGTCTTCTCCTCTGTAAGATTCTGTGTTTTCTAAGATTTCTGCCCTGAGCAGTTAATACTTTTGTAATTAGTTAATAAATAAATAACTTTTTTTTTCTTTTGGAAGAGCCCCAGACAGCAATGCTTAGGGCCGTGTGGGCCGGGCACTGGGGAAGTTACCTCTCGGCTTCCTGGGATAAGGACTCCACCTTTCGGGAGAGAAGCTGCTCGCTCTGCATCAGCTGGTAGACCCCGACATCGACGTCGTTGACAGGAGACACCTTGGCGTGTGGCCCCCGGGCAAACTTCACAATCTGGAGGGCGCCAAATACTTTGGTGTGTGCATGGTACTAGGGATTGAACCCAGGGGCATTCTACCTCCGAGCTACACCCCAGCCCTATTTTAATTAATTAATTAATTAATTATTTGTTTATTTATTTTTTTGGTGGTACCCAGGGGCATTCTACCTCTGGGCTACACCCCCAGCCCTATTTTTTATTCTTTATTTTGAAACAGGATCTCACTAAGTTGCGGAGGGCCTCACTAAGTAGCTGAGGCTGGCCACGAACCTGTGATCCTCCTGTCTCAGCCTCCCAAGTACTGGGATTACTGCTACCCTCACTGTTGAGGAATTCGCAGCAGCCATGGGGTGGGCATGTGAGTGTGGACGGAATAATCACTGTGAATCAGTGAGCGGATGGACGAGCTTCCCTACCTTCTCCCCGTTCTGCTCCAGGACCGTGACTCTCTTCTCCTTCTGCAGCTGTAGTAACACCAAGTAGAAGGTCCTCTCATCCGGGCAGGAGTTAGCGCAGAGGGTGCTCAGCTCCGACAGGGCCACCACGGGGTGGGAGGAGAGGGGCGAGTTCTGGTACAGGCGGTACACCTCCTCGGCCTTTTCCTGCAGGAAGGTGGAGGGGCTCACAGGCCTTGGTCGCTGCTGAGAGAGGCAGTGACGCCCGACCCCGAGCTTCATAACCATGACCCCAAGCTTCATAACCATGACCGTGGGAGGCAAGGCAGGCACACCAAGCCCCGCCCTAAAGAGGTGGCTTTATAAACAGGAAGAAGGGTGTGTGTGTGTGTGTGTGTGTGTGTGTGTGTGTGTTCGTTCTGAACTTTGGAGGAAAGTTGGGAACTCTATGAAATGAGGTACAAGGAATACCAGCTGTGCCTGCACTTCTACCTGGGACTTGACATTTCTGCCTTTCCCTGGCCCATGGTCCCCCAGGGAGAAGGGGGACGGGCTGTGAAATAGAGCTGAGCCTGCTTTCCAGCCCAGCCCGCCCAGTGGGCTCACTGGTTCTTGCAGCCGACTCACAAACCCGGAGGGCAGATGAGATGACACCGAAATCCCCTTCCCATTCTAGTCTCTCCATCTTATGCCAGTTGCTGATACTGCAGATGGGAACGTTACTAAGTCTATAAAGAGTCTTAAGAGAAAAGTATGTGATGAACAGGAGGCACCGGGTCAGAGAGATTAGGAAACAGAAGTTCCCAGAAACAATGCCACTGTTTCCCTCAGACATGAAAATATGGTATAACTTCTGTAAATAATAAATATTTACTGAGGAATGCACAGATAATATGAAAATATGGGGAAGAGCTGGGCGTGGTGGCGCATGCTTGTAATCCCAGTACTTGGGAGGCTGAGACAGGAGGATCGCAGGTTCGCGGCTGGCCTCAGCAACTTGTGAGGCCTTCCACAACCCAGTGAGACCCTGTTTCAAAATAAACAGTAAAATAGGGCTGGGGTATAGCTACATAGTACCACCAATATACATACATACATACATACATATATATATATATATATATATATATATATATATATATACGGGGAAGAAACCTGGGGATTTGGAGGGTTTGTGTGTGTGTGTGTGTGTGTTTGTGTGTGTGTGTGTTACTGGGGATTAAAGCCAGGGGCATTCTACCTCTGAGCTACACCCTTAGTCCTACTTAGTCCTATTTTATCTTCTATTTTGAAACAAGGTGTCACTAAGTTGCAGAGGATCTCCCTAAGTTGTTGAGGCTGTCCTTGAATCTGTGATCCTCCTGTCTCAGCCTCTCAGTACTGGGATTACAAGCGTGCACCACCAAGCCTGGCTTTGGGGGGGGGGTACTGGGGATTGAACCCAGGGCCATTCTACCTCCAAGCCACACGCCAAGCCCCTCCCCTTTTTTGAAACAGGGTCATGCTAAGTTGCTGAGGCTGGCCTTCAACCTGTTATCCCCCTGTCTCAGGCTCCCAAGTATTGGGATTACAGGTGTGTGCCACCATGCCCAGCATGGAGGTTTCTTCAAAAAAACAAAATAAAAAAGGTGGTTGAGCAGACTTCTGAGGGGTGAGTAATCCCTAGGTGAAGTGGGTGGAGGGTCCCGGGAAGAGCAGTGATCATGAGCACAGACTCATGAGTCGCTGTGGCGTGCTTGTTCTTGGAGGGGAAGGGAGAGGAGAAGCGCTCTACACTATGTTGAGTGTGGTGCCTTACACACCATCCTTTGTGGACGGTGGGCGGTCACTGAAGGACTGCCACGCGACGCCAACAGAGCTGGCTGACAGCTGGGGAGGACAGGCTGCAGTTAGGACTAGAGGCAGAGAGACCATTTAAGCAAGGAAAGACGTGGGGTTGAAAATGAGAATATCTGGGACATAAGGAGAGAGAAGGGGTGGATTCAAGCAAAACCGAGAAGAGAAAGCTGGGGGCCCTGGTGACTGAGCAGAGGAGTGAAGGAGGAAGAGGCCTGGGTTCCGACTTGAGTGACAGGTAGATGTGACGCCGTTAATAGCAAAAAACACAGGAGGGAAAGCCGATTTTAAAAGAAAGACAAAACATGCCATTTTGGACATGTTGGTTTGGGAGGCCTGAGGGATCTCAAGATACACACAGCAGACGATTAGTACAAACCTGAAGCTCAGGGCGCCCGCGAGAGCAGAGGGAACTCTGTGACTCCTCAGCGCAATTATGATGGTAATTAATCTCGCAGTGTGAGGTCACCAAGGAAACCAGGGGGGAAAGCAACAAGCAGGGGAAGACCATGCGTAAGCACTGAGCGACCCACAAAAGACCCGCAGGACGGCTCAGGGAGAACCTGCGTGCAACGCAAACAAATCCAAGGGAAGGGCAATTCTAAGGAGTGAGCGGTCCACAGAGACAAAGGCAGCAGAAGTCTATAAGACAGAGACTACTGAAGTTTTCATTTGATTTAATTGCCCGATCACATAATGACCCTATAATGCTACTGTGGTAAGAATAGCATGGTCTCTGCACACAGACAGATCAATGGTGCACAGCATGAACCAAAGGTATTGAGAAAACTGGCTAGCCATCTGGAAAAACGCAGGGCTTCTCCTCACCAAATACACAAAGATACATATGCAAGTATCAAAACCCAACTTGAAAATGTACATGTGTGAAGGAATTCAAAGAAAATATAAAAGAATATCTGATTAAGCTTGAGGTGAAGGCTGGCTTCCTAACCAAGACCAGATGTTCAGCACTCAGAAAGGAAAACTTGAGAGCTCCGACTGCAGAAACATCAAAGCTTCTGTATGGTAAAACACATCATAAATTAAAAGTAAATAACAGAGCCGGGCGTGGTGGCACACACCTGTAATCCCAGTACTTGGGAGGCTGAGACAGGAGGATCGCAGGTTTGAGATCAGCCTCAGCAACTTAGCAAGACTCTCAGCAACCTAGCAAAACCCTGTTTCAAAATAAAAAACAAAATAGGGCTGGAGGAGTAGCTCAGAGGTAGAATGCCCCTCGGTAACAATACTTACAACCCCAACTCTAATACCAAATATGTATCTATCTCTAATACAAAAAAAAAAAACCCAAAACTCCTACAAACTAATACAAAAAGGCAACAATGTGTCTAATCTCTAATACATAAAAAAATCTTTGTTTTTGGGGGCAGTACCGGGGATTGAACCCAGGGGCATTCTACCTCGGGGCTACACCCCCAGCCCTATTTTTTATTCTTTTATTTTGAAACAGGGTCTCACTAAGTTGCAGAGGGCCTCACTAAGTAGCTGAGGCTGGTCGCAAACCCGGATCCTCCGGTCTCAGCCTCCCAAGTACTGGGATTACAAGCGTGCGCCACCACGCCTGGCTCAAAAAAATCTTATAAATTAAAAAGACAATATAACAAAACAGGTTGAAGATCATTTCATGTCCTGAAAAAATGGAGCAGATATGTACACATGTATATGAATATTCATTCAACAAATATTTATTGACTGACTACTATACACCAGGCATGGTTACCAGGGTCCTGGAGCTCATGGAACTTCTCCCTTCTATTAGGAGAATCAAACAATAAACAAGTAAAAATTTTAAGTTAGTATTAAACAATACTAACTAAAACACAAGAAAATGAAAATTAACATGATATAGAGTATGACAGAATCAATAAAAAAAGATGTCTCTAAACACACATTCACATGGGGGGGAGGGAAGGAAGGAGAGAACTAAATGGGAAAGAAACCCAAAGAGATACAAATAGAATGAACATAAAAGAAACTTAAGGTTTCTTTGTATACTTTTTTAAAATAGCAAATCATGGGCAATTTTCTGCCTTTTCCCCCCTAGTACTAATTTATTTATTTATTTATTTATTTTTATTTTTTGGTGCTGGGGGGATTGAAGCCAGAGATATTCTACCTCCACGCTACACCCCCCAGCCCCATTTTATTTCTTATTTGGAAACAGGGTCTCACTAGGTTGCTGAGAGCCTCAACTAAGTTGCCAAAGCTGACTTTGAACCTGTGATCCTCCTGTCTCAGCCTCCCAAGTGCTGGGATTACAAATGGGTGCCACCACGCCCAGCTCCCTAGTACTTTTAAAGCAAGGAGAGAGTAACTAGCTGTTTTCCATGTCTGGACTTGGGGAAGATCAGTCTTCCTCAGATGCAGGCTCTCTGTCTCTACATCCTTCTCTCCTACATCTAGACAGGCCCCTTTAGTCTCACCAATGTGCACAAGTCCCCATCTCCCCAGAAAACAGGAGAGGTCACCAAATGAGACGTGAAGCTTTCTGCTTAGTGACGAGAAGTGGGCATAGATTTAACAGTACTGTGCCCCGCAGAGCTTCCAGGTTTACTCTTCTACCTGAATACGATTAGACTATGTGCTCTCAGAAATTACTGTGAGTTCTGAGAGCTATATAATTCCCCACCCCACCCCCATTATCCACCTTTGTTCTCAAAAAGATCGTGAATCCCAACACCTCCGTGGGGCTCGGTGGACCCACTCCTTCATTCCAGGTTGGGGAGCACAGGAGGTAAAGGCCTGCCAAGAGGACCTCAGCCTGGCCGGAGCCACCCAATGCACACTGCAGCCCCTGCGGGGACCCCGACTGAGGCTGGAGAGCAGGGCCCTGGGGCGGGGAGCATGGCAGGAGGGAGAGATAAAGAAAATGGGGGCTACTCAGTCAAAAGCCACGGGGGCAGGAAGGACTTGGGGGACCTCCTCCTCGGTCTGAGGCAGAGAGCACTGGTCTGTCAAAGTGAGGAGAAGTTGGTGCTTGTCTTGGAACAGAGATTCTGAGCTGACTCCAGCTGTGTGGAAACCTCCAGACACAAGCAAGGGCTCTGAGGCTGGTCTTAGCCTCTGAGTTTCAAAAATAACCACTATTAGCCAAGTGTGGTGGCGCGCGCCGGTAATCCCAGTACTTGGGAGGCCGTGACAGGAGGATCACAGGTTTGAGCCAGCCTCAGCAACTTAGCAAGACCCTCAGCAACTTAGCAAGACCCTGTTTCAAAATTTAAAAAAAAAAAGGGCTGAGGGTATAGCTCAGAGGTAGAATGCCCCTGGATTAAATCCACCACCAGCCCCCCAAAAAACCACAAATAAAATAGGGAAATAGGGCTGGGTTTGTAGCTCAGAGGTAGAATGCCTGTGGGTTCAACCCCCAGTACCACAAAAATAACCACTGTTAGCTGGGAGTGGTGGCATACACCTATAATCTCAGTACTTGGAAGGCTGAGACAGGAGGATTGCAGGTTTGAGAAAAGCCTTGGCAACTAAGCGAGACCCTTAGCAACTTAGTGAGACCCTGTTTTGAAATAAAAAATAAGCTGGGCATGGTGGTGCATGCTTATAATCCCAGTACTTGGGAGGCTGAGACAGGAGGATCGCAGGTTCAAGGCTAGCCTCAGCAACTTAGTAAGACCCTGTTTCAAAATTAAAAATAATAAAATTGGGCTAAGGGTATAGCTCGGAGATAGAATGTCCCTGGGTTCAACCCCCAGTACTATAAATAAATAAATAAATAAATAAATATAAAATAAAATAGGGCTGGGGGTGTAGTTCAAAGGTAGAACACCCCTGGGTTCAATCCCCACTACCACAAAAAAAAAACAAAACAGACCTGTGGCACACTTATGCTACCTGGTGTTCAGTCAACTTCACAAACACACACACTTATACGAACCCTGTCACAGCAGTTTTGGTGGCGTGTGTATATGTGTGAGCAGGTTTGCCCTGGGTTACAGAACGAGTGAGAGGTAAGGAAGCTGACAAAGCTGGGCAAGGGGGGAGGGGGGAGGGAGAGAGAGAGGGAGAGGCGCTGAGCAGGCGCGCGCAGTAACTGGTAGGGGCCCAGGGACCATAAAGGAGTCAACAGGTGATGGGAAAATCCTGGTAGGTTTAGAGGATAAAGAAAGAGAGAGTCAATAGAGAGATGGCAAGAAAACTGGAGTGGCTAGGAGGGTGCTCCTACAGCTGTGGACAGACAGTGAGGCTGATCTAAGGCTGCGGATTGGCTGCGCGTCTCCCGGTGTTGCTTTGGCCACTGACTGGGTATCAGTCCCACAATCAGAGAACGGTCTGGCCTGGAGGGAGAGCAGCCCGGAGGAAGCTGACTGAGCAGCAGTGTAGGGTTGGGACCCTGGTGGCCTCTTGGAGGCAGGAGAGCAGGAGGGTAGAGGGCAGGCCATCAGTAGCAAGGGGAAATTAGAGCCCGCTTTGCTAAATGAGGGGTAGGAAAAGCTGAAAGTTACAAGTCCTCAGAAATCCTGGGAATTTGTCAGTAAACTGAAGAAGGCAAAGTGTCTCCTAAACTATAGCTTATCATCAATCCCTACTAATACCAGAAAGTAATCAAGGGCTTGTTGTGGACAGTTCCTAAATAAAAGATCCCCCCTGAAATGCAAGTCTAACAAATATATAATGCTACAAAGTACAGTACAAGGGAGGTCAGGGAAACACAAGTATCAACCCTTTCACCATGTAAAAAAGACACAGTGCTTTCCTTAGAGGGTATGTGGAGGCTCCTGCTATCAGGCAGAGGCCCCCCAGGCCCCCTCTGCATACCCACCTTGAGCAGCTCCACCGCCACAAGTACCTCCTCGGCTGGAACCTTATTATCCCCCAGCATGTTAGAAAGAGTCCACTTGAGGGGCTTCAGCAGGAAGACTCCGACCCCCCAGGAGATCCAGCTGCTGTCTACACTGGCCATGAAGTCTGACTCCCGCTGCAGCTCCCCTCGACTGCAGGGAAAGAAGAAAGGCACATCTTAGCACTTGATGCTGTGTCCCGTTCCAGTCCCTCCCTGCCTCTCTCCCTGAAAAAGAGGAATGTTAGCATCACTGTAACGCGTTGACTCTGCGCCAGCTAAACGGAGCAGCACTGCTTCCACTCCAGGCAAAACCTCACCGCATTCTGCAAGATGGATGGCGCCATCAGCCTTTTATCTAATGAGGAAACCGCAGGTTTGGGAAGATAAGGAGGGAAGCCAAACAGAAGCCATGATGTGTCTGGCTCCAGCACACAAATGCTCCACTGAGACTCTGCAGACACAGGAGGCTACTGGACCTGCGCTGAGAGTTCCTTTGACAAATGGAACGTGAAACAACCAAAGGAAAATAACAATAATCATCACTGTCAAGTGCAAGACAGAAGGAAGAATATGAAGAAGTACCGAGACAGGGCTTTCTGCTATCCCTGAGCAAGGGTGGAGATGAGATGTGTTTCCTGGTACCAGTACCATAACACCAGCTAAATCCACTGAGTGCTTGCCAGGGTCAGTCATCATGTTAAGGACCATGTAAAGATGATCTGCAAATCCTCACAATAAACCTAGGTACAGTTAATCACCACCATTTTATAGTTGGTCAAACTAAAGTTTAAAGATGGCATATAATTTGTCCAGGGCCATATAATTTAGCAAACAGCAATGGCCCCAGCCGTCTGGCCCTCAAGCAAAATTGTTAACTACTATGCTATGGTGCTTCCATGGGGAAGTATCTCCCTCCAAAATTCCTCAGGTGTCAAACCCAGTCAAACCCCAGGAAGCTTCAGCAGAGAACCAGCAGCCAGGAGAGGAGGGAGCAAGGTGTTAAAGGAATCTGGACTGGAAGTGGTAGATGACTGTCCTTCTGCAATAAGGACCATTCTGGTCTTATCCCTCACTCACTTCAGCTACTCTCTCCCCTGTACTCCACTTTGGGCATGAAGTACGTTTTCTACAGTACACTTGGTCAGCCAATGGAAAAGTACTGGGAACAGAAGTAGAAAAGGGAGACTGTTTAATCAGAAAGAGCAGCAAGCTAAAAAAAAAAAAAAACGTATCAGAGTTGACTTTCTCTGTTCGCTGAGGGAGGCTCCATGCTGGGCAGGTCTCGGTATTATAATACAGTGTGAAGTGGAAATGATTTAGAATCAGGGGTTCAGTCTGGGGTTACCTGTAATTAGCTGTGTAATTCTAAGTCACGCTATCTCCCTGAGACTCACTTTCCTCTTCTGTTTCTGAGGATAATTGCATTATCTTGTCATAAGGCTGTTGAGAGGGTCAGACGAAACTGACTATAAAAAGTATGTGCATACTATGAAATGCTGTCCACCTATCAACGTTACAGCCTCAGGCACCTCCAGAACATTGCACCTGTCACCCACTTATCACCTTTAGACCTCTTCAGGACCCCCAGATACTCAGTTAAGCCCTCATCCTCCTTCATGCCCTCTCTGCTCCAAACAGCCTGTGCCAAGGACAGGCGAGAAAAGTCCAACCTGTGCCAGGGTTTGCTGGCAAGATCCCTAGACCTCTTCCCACAAATACTGCTTAGCTCTAAGAATTCTCCTTAGCTCTGATCTTTCTTAGTTCAACGAATCCTGTCTCCAGATCTTCTGTTCCAAGGGTAATTCAAATTTGGAAGCCCTTATAACTACATAAGGGGATTCCAGTCCATACAAGTCATTGTCACCTCTGCCAGGCTGGCTTCTCATCTGAAACCCTTCTAATTGGACTATCCCAGGTCCCCCAAGATCCTCCCCACCCCCACACACCCCTCTTCCTCACCCACTGAACCAACACCGGACGCCAACTCTGGGCAGACCCCGAGCTGGGCGCGGTGCGCCGTCGGAGGGCAGGACCCGGTCCCGGCGCTCGGAGACCCGCCCCCCGCCCGTCCGCCCGGCCCGGCCCGGCCCGGCCCGCCCTCACCGCAGCAGGTCCTGCAGCACCGTGGCCAGCCCCAGCGGGACGCTGCCCTTGCGCTGAAAGGCCTCCTGCAAGTCCCGCAGACGCAGGCGCACCACCCCCTGGCGGCGGCTGTGGCTCAGCACCAACGGCGCCCAGAAGCCCATCTTGCTGTCCCAGTCGGTGCTGTTCACCTCGCGACTCCTCTTGAAGGCGGAGAACAGGAAGGACATGCGCTCCTCATCCTCCTCCCACTCGGGGGGCAGGAGGCCCGCCGGGTCTCCCCCGGTCAGGGCCTCGGCCTCCCGCTCCGGGGACCACATCGGAACCCCAGCCCCGCCAAGGATCCGAACACAACCGTGGCCCAGATCCCCTTCCGCCCCGGTTCCCTCCCGGCTTCCGTTCCTGGACTACCTCCTCCACTGTCATCACGTCACTGCCGCCCGCAGCGTGAAATAAGTCCCGGAGGGATCCAGGGCGCAGGCGTCGCGGTGCCGGAAGGCGGGGTGACGTCATCGACAGGGAGGCGCAGAGCGCATGCGCCGACCCCTCCTCCACGGTCTTTGTGCGGAAAGAAGGGCTTTGCGCAGGCGGCGACCGTAGAGTTGGGCAAAGCGTCCGAGGCTGGCGATTGACGCCTCTTACAGTGGTGGTGGCTTCAGGTCGTGGGACTGGAGAGTCCCCGCCGCGGGCGCGGTGGGCATCAGGACCGCCCCGTGGATCTCGGCTTACCGCTCTGAACTACCACGATACCTTCCTTTCACGATACTATCAGCTGATAAACCACTGGCGGTCACGGGAGTCCTGTGACAGTGCTTACACTTAATTCTAGAGATCTTTAAACTACTACCGCCTTCTGCCCTGGAGTGCCCCTCTGTTTTCTTCTCTTTCTGAGAAGCCATATCCTCCTGATAGGACTTTAAGGTCCAGCACAATTTTTTATTATTTATGGTGCTGGGGATTGAACCCAGGGACAGTCTACCTCTGAGCCACACCTCCAGCCCTATTTTATTTTTTATTTGGAAACAGGGCCTCGCTAAGTTATGCAAGCCTCACTGAGTTGCTCAGACTGGCCTGGAACCTCCAATCCTCCTGTCTCAGCCTCCCAAGTACTGGGATTGCAGGTGTGTGCCACCACTCTCGGCTTCAACACAATTTTAACTCTTCCTTGAAACCTTCAACCGTCCAGACTCATTGTTGATCTCTTTCCTGGACTGCACAGTTTAGCATTTACTGCTCTGTCTCCTGTTCCTTCCCTAGTTCCCCAGGGCAGGTACAGTGACTCAGGTAACTTGTTGACAGCAGGTGCTGAAGAAAATATTCCAGAAACTGAAAGGTGCATAAGGTGCATCGTGTAGATCTTGCCCTTCAAATATTTATAATCTTATTAGAATGAGAGCTCATATATAGGATAAGATTCTCACAAAGAATCTTAGGAGCAATGAAACTGCCCAGTGTTGACAATAATTTGTGTGTGTGTTTGTGGTATTGGGATGAAACAGTGTGGTACATTAAGGCAAGCACTCTACCACTGAGCTACAAAATTGATTTTCTTTTTGTTTTGTTTTGTGATACTGGGGGTTTGAACTCAGAGGCCATTCTACCTCTGAGTAGGATTCTACCCCAATCCTATTTTTATTTTTATTTTGAAACAGGGTCTCCCCCGGCATGGTGGCATACACTTGTAATCCCAGTACTTGGGAGGCTGAGACCTGAGGATTGAAGGTTCCAGGCCAGCCTGAGCAACTCAGTGAGGCTTGCATCAACTTAGTGAGGCCCTGTTTCCAAATAAAAAATAAAATACTACTTAGTGAGGTGCTCCGCAACTTAGTGAGACCCTGTTTCAAAATAAAGAATAAAAAATAGGGCTAGGGGTATAGCTTGGATTTATAATGCCCCTAGGTTCAATCCCCAGTACCGCAAAAAAAGAAAGAAAGAAACAGGGTCTCAATACATTGCTGAGGGTCTCATTAAGTTGCTGAGACTAAATAAAGAATAATAACTATTCTTTATTTTGAAACAGGGTCTCACTAAGTAGCTGAGACTGGCTGTGAACCTGTGATCCTCCTGTCTCAATCTCCCAAGTACTGAGATTACAAGCATGCGCCACTACGCCCGGCTAACATAAATATTTCCTTTAATACTCATAGCAACACTGTGCGGTAAATTCGGTAAAATGTTTATTTTACAGAAGAGAAAGTTGAACCACAACTGTTTAAAATCTGATGGAAAGCATTCCAGAAAAGATGAGTATAGGGTGTGAGCAAATAAGTTATACCCTACAAAGCACATTTCTGCCATGTTGTCACAGCAAATGAAACGGTTGTGTCCTGACCAAGGCTGGGTTGTTTTCTCACCTTGCTCTCTGGGGCTCATTAAGTCAAAATGGTCCTGCCCCTAAACATTTTCAGGACAGCAAAGCTATGGTATCTGGGGCTGCTCACACCTGAAAGTGCCACTGGTTCCTGACACTTTCGGGAAGAAGGGTCTCTGCTTCCACCTTCCAGAGGCTGGAAGAGCTACTGATAGTAGTGGAGGGGGGGGCGGCTCTTCTGATCCTGATCCCGGGAGGGGCTACTCGGTATGTCACAAGCTCATTCTCACCTCAGACCTTTCAACTGCTACACTCTTTCTCTGCTCTACATGGTGACTCTTTTTCATCCTTGGGGTCACAGTTTACGAGTCACCTCTTCAGAAAGGCCTTATCTGAACACCCTATGCCAACCCCTGCACTCCTGTAATCCCAGTACTTGGGTGACTGATACAGGAGAATCGCAGGTTCAAGGCCAGCCTCAGCAACTTAGTGAGAAGACCCTGTTTCAAAACAAAAAATTTAAAAAAGGGCTAGGAGTATAGCTCAGAGGTTGAATGCCTCTGGGTTCAATCCCCAGTAACACAAAATAGTGCCCTGGGAAATTTAGAGTACAGTTTAGGATCAGTTTGACAATATCCTCTCATTAATTGTAAAAATCCCCAAAAGAGTGGATCTCTGTTGACAGGCATTGTGTGCCTCCTGAAGTAATATGATAGGAAGCATACAGAACCATCTATGAAGTATTTTGGTCAAAAATTGAAACTGAAGTACTAGATGTAAGTACTATTTTGTGGGGATTAAAAAAAATCAGAAGATAGAGGAACATGTTAAATGAAAATTGAGGTTGCAATCTGCAACTTCCTGACTGGGAAATACGACTTGGTAATGATCTTCCACAACAAATGACATCAATAAAGAGACTTAATGTGCAATGTATGCACCTTATTGGATCCTATTTATACAAAGAATCATAAAAACCCATTTATGAGACAATTGGATAATTTCAATATTAACTGGATATTTGATTTTATTCGTGAATTATTTGGAGAGCAATGAGATGATGGTTATGTTTTTTGTTTGTTTGTTTGTTTGTTTGTTTGTTTGTTTGTTTTTGCGGTACTGGGGATTGAACCCAGGAGTGTTCTACCTCCGCGCTACACCCCCAGCCCTATTTTTTTATACTTTATTTTGAAACCGGGTCTCACGAAGTTGTGGAGGGCATCACTAAGTAGAGAGAGAGAGAGAGAGAGAGAGACAGGGAGAGAGAGCGAGCTGAGGCTGGCCGCGAACCCGGATCCTCCGGTCTCCGCCTCCCAAAGTACTGGGATTACAAGCATGCGCCACCACATCTGGCTTGATGGTTATGTTTTATTGAAAGTTTTTGTATTCTAAAGACACACCAAAAGCTGGGCGTAGTGGCGCACACTTGTAATCCCAGTACTTGGGAGGCGGAGACTGGAGGATCTGGGTTCGCAGCCAGCCTCAGATACTTAGTGAGGCCTCCACAACTTAGTGAGACCCTGTTTCAAAATAAAGAATAAAAAAAAAAAAAGATAGGGCTGGGGATGTAGCTCAAGGTAGAATGTCCCTGGGTTCAATCCCCAGTACCGCAAAAAAAAAAAAAAAAAACACACCTAAAGTATTTGTGGGTAGAACGATATGATATTTGTGGCAAGGGGACGGGTTGGATGAACGAAGGGAAATTTCAGTGATAGCATTTCACACTCTTATATCCAGCACAGAACCTGGCACTTAGAAATCCTTCAGTATTTTTAAATAAATTAATAAAGAAATGACCAAGAACTGCGTTCTGGTTTCATCTTTCTTATTAATTAACTGCATGATCTCAGGCAGGTAAGTTTTCTTTCAGATTCATCCTCGATGAATTACAAGGTTTTGTTTTGTTTTTTGCGGTACTGGGGATTGAACCCAGAGGCATTCTGCCTCAAAGCTACACCCCCAGCCCTATTTTTTATTCTTTAATTTGAAACAGGGCCTCGCTAAGTTGCAGAGGGCCTCACTGAGTAGCTGAGGCTGGCCACAAACTCGGATCCTCCGGTCTCAGCCTCCCAAGTACTAGGATTACAAGCGTGTGCCACCACACCGGCTTAAATTAAAGTTTTTAATCTATGACCTTGAGGTATTTTTCTAGCAGACACATTCTGATTCTTTCTTTCTTACATATCTACTATAGATGTGGAGTGAATTTAGAATCTCTTTAGTTCTGGGGAGACTGATGAACAAAATTTCATCTAAAGCTGTGAGGTGGTGCACACCCATAATCCCAGTACTCGGGAGGCTGAGACAGGATGATCACAGGTTCAAGACCAGACTCAACAACTTAGTGAGCCTCTCAGCAACCTAGTAAGACCCTGTTTCAAAACAAAATTTAAAATAGGGCTGGGGGTGTAACCTCTGGATTCAATCTCCTGTACCACACACTCAAAAAAAGTTTTTTTTCCCTCTAAATGATACCATATTGTGGCAGTGGTGTTTATTTACTGCTGCCCCAATATATTTTTGGTTAGACACCTAAACATTCCCATGCCAGCCATAATCTACAAACATTGCAGAGGTTTCGAACATTGTCACATCACTATAATGATGCTCCACCTTGTCTTGGACAGCATTTTCACTGCTGTAACCCAAAATGACTGACCACACAATTTAGAGGAAGGAAGATTTAATTGCTCACTGTTTTGGGAGATTTAGAGTTTCAGTCCATGTAAGGTCAGGTCTGCAGAGCTCAGGATATGGCGGTGGGAAGAAGAGAGAGGGAGGGAGCAAGGCTCTGTTCTCACTCAGGAGACTAAAAGCAGAGAGCGAGTAGGGGGAGGAGAGGCCTTATATAATTCCAAAGTCACACCCCCAGGATGCTTCTTCATCAACAAAGCCCTGCTTCCAACATTGTTACATTGTTCCCGTGAGCACTAGGGGATATTCTAAATCCAAACCATTACACAGATCACCTACTCAGTTTGTCTGGGATGCCTCATCATTTCTGTAGAAATATGCAAGCCCTACCTAGGTTCAGTGATGCATGCCTGCAATCCCAGTGACTCAGGAGGCTGAAGCAGGAGGATCACAAGTTTGAGGCTAGCCTTGGCAACTTAGCAAGACCCTATTTAAAAAAAAAAGGGTTAGGGATTCAACTCAGTGGTAAAGAGCCCTTGGGTTCAATCCCCAGTACCAAAAAGAAAGGAAAGAAGGAAGGAAGGAAGGAAGGAAGGAAGGAAGGAAGGAAGGAAAAAGGGAGAAAAAAGAAAAATGCAAATCCTGCTGCATTATCCAGTTATTTCTAGTATTTGTCTCTAGGATCCAAAGCCTTTCTGACTTGGCTAAAAAGAGATTTTATATATATATATATATATATATATATATATATATATATGTATACTGGGTGTGGTGGTGCATGACTGTAATTCTAGTACTTGGGAGGCTGAGACAGAAGGATTGCAGGTTTAAACACAGCCTTGGCAACTTAGTGAGACTCTCAGCAATTTAGCTAACCCCTGTTTCAAAATAAAAATTAAAATAGGTCTGAGGGTGTAACTCAGAGGTAGAATGTCCCTGGTTCAATCCCCAGTACCCCTCCCCAGAGAGAGAGAGAGAGAGAGAGAGAGAAGAGAGATTTTTAAAAGTACATTATTCATAATCTCTGGGGTTTATAGGGGAAGAAGCCAAAGAAGCACTTGTGAAGTTCACAACCCAGGAGCACAGGGTCACTAAGATACTGAGACCTAATCATAAGAAAACAGAATGCACTTCCTTCCCCATACCATACCACTGCTGCGTTGCTAAGGCTTATTTATAGCAGTTCCTTTTCCCTAGTATGTCATGTCCAGATTTTTAGAAAAATTACAAGGCATACTAAAAGGCAAAATGACAACAGAACCATTACAGTTTGAAGAAACAGAGCAAGCATTAGAACCAGGGCCCAATGTGACAGGAATCTATAATTATCAGATCAGCAATGTAAAATAACTATGATTAATGTGCTAAGGGTTCTAATGGGATAAATAAATGACACACAAAGACAGGCAGCATAAGCAGACAGATGGGAATTCTAAAAAGGGATCCAAAGGAAATGTTAAAAACCAAAAACACTAGCCGGGCATAGCGCATGCTTGTAATCTCAGTACTTGGGAGGCTGAGACAGGAGGATCACAGGTTCGTGGCCAGCCTCAGCAACTTGTGAGGCCCTCTGCAATTTAGTGACACCCTGTTTCAAAATAAAGAATAAAATAGGGCTGGGGGTGTAGCTTGGAGGTAGAATGCCTCTGGGTTCAATGCCCAGTACCACACACACACACAAAAAAAAATCAAGAACACTGTAAAAGAAATAAAATCATGTGTTTGATGAGTGCCTTAGTACATTAGACAGGGCTGAGGGAAGAATTAGTAAGCTTGAGAATATGTCAATAGAAACTTTCAAAATTAAGCCGGGCATGGTGACACATGCTTGTAATCCCAGTACTTGGGAGGCTGAGACAGGAGGATTGCAGGTTCATGGCCAGCCTCAGCTACTTAGTGAGGCCCTCTGCAACATAGTAAGACCCTGTTTCAAAATAAAGAATAAAAAATAGGGCTGGGGATGTAGCTCAGAGGTAGAATGCACCTGGGTTCTATCCTCAATACCACACGTGTGCACACATACATACACACACACACACACACACACACACACACACATACACACACAAACTTCCAAAATTAAAAAACAAAGAGAAATAAGGACAGAAAAAAACTGGGTCAAAACATTCAAGAATGGTGAGGAAAGTATAAAGCTATAAATCATATAATGGAAAATCAAAGGAGAAGAGAGAGAAAAGGATAAAAAATATCTGAAGCAATAATGATTGAAGTTTTTCCATAAATTAAGATGAGACACCAGCTGGGCATGGTGGTGCATGCCTGTAATCCCAGTACTTGGGAGGCTGAGACAGGAGGATCACAGGTTAGAGGCCAGCCTCAGTAACAAAGCGAGAATCTCAGCAACCTAATGAGACCCTGTTTCAAAAACAAAAAGGGCTGGTGGTATAGCTTGGAGTTAGAATGCCCCTGGGTTCAATCCCTGGTACCACACACACAAAGCAAACAAACAACAAAAGAAAATATCAGACACCAAACCACAGACCCAGAAAGTTCTGCTAACACCAAGCAAGATGCATGCCAAAATAAAACTATAATGAGTGTATATCACATTCAAACTACATAAAATAAAGATGAAGAAAACTTCTGAAAGAAGCAAAGATAATTACATCTGACTTCTCCTTAAGACTCATGCAAGCAAGAAGAGAATAGAGCAAAATATTTAAGGTATTGAGAGGGGGAAAAAACCCAACCACCTAAAATCCTATGTCCAGTGAAATTATCCTTCAAAAGTAGAAGACAAGCCAGGCGTGGTGGCGCACACTTGTAATCCCAGTACTTGGGAGGCTGAGAATGGAGGATCACAGGTTCATGGCCAGCCTCAGCAATCTAGTGAGGCCCTCTACAACTTAGTGAGACCCTGTTTCCAAATAAAAAAAAATAAATAAAATAGGACTGGGAGTGTAGCTCAGAGGAGGAGTGCCTCTGGGTCCAATCCCCAGTACCAAAAAAAAAAAAAAAAAAAAAAAAAA
>PVJS01030952.1:0-23765 GCA_004027185.1 Glis glis | reverse complement strand
AAAAAAAAAAAAAAAAAAAAAGAACCAGGATCCTTTGGAGTATTCTTGGTTGTTTTACATTTACTTCCGTCTTAGAATTGTTAGCTATCTTGTCTTAGAAATAGTCGTGCTTAAACGTGAAAGGAAAAAGACTCTCAAATGAGACTTGGTTATATGGTTCTTTTTCATTTTAATCTTAAGTCTCAGTCAAGTATATTGGCACATGCCTGGAGTCCCAGTACTTGGGAGGCTGAGACAGGAGGATCGCAGGTTTGAGGCCAGCCTCAGCAACTTAACAAGACCCTCAGCAACTTAGCGAGACCCTGTTTCAAAATAAAAAATAAAATGGGGCTGGGGGTGTAGCTCAGAGAGAATGCCCCTGGGTTCAATCCCCAGTACCAAAAAAGAAAAACTTTGTAAAAGTCTCCATGCCCGGACTCCTAACTTTGACATTGAAAATCACCGGCCTGTATTCATAAATTCTCCACTGGCCCTAATATGTTCATCAGCTTTCTGAGTATCCAGCACTGTGAAACCAAGAACAATCAAGAAAGTGATCCAAAGAAGGGGGAAAGAACTGGAACTCGACAGGCCATCATCATCAGCTACATCATCATCAGTTCAAAGGATATAAACTCCCTAACTCATTTCAAGTGGTTTATCTAAAAGTCCTATCTGGATGTGTGCTAGGAAGACACACTACCTGTAGAGATGGTTGTAAAGTGACTACACAGGTGGCTGAATGCTTTCAACTGGAGGAAAGAAATTTATTTAAGACATTAAAGAAAATTGAAGTTCAATATCAACCTGTTATCGATTTTATAAATGTATAGGTGATTCTTGTATGTGGTGACTAAACAGTAAATACTCCCCGTGTGTATGAACAGGGAAATGCCACCTGTGTTTGAATCCAGGCTCTATAACTAGTACTAGATATGTTATTCAGCTGCCTTAGCCTCGATTCCCTCATCTATAAAATGAGATAATAGTAACAGTCTCCCCCTTGTGGGGTATTGAGAAAATAAATGAGAAATTTAACTGTAAAATTATTAGACAGGGCCTGGGACATGGAAAAGGATGCATATATGTGTGTCCTATTATTGTTCTGAGCATCAAATATTTATTTGGTAGTATTTAGTAATATGGAGACATAGGCTTTTAAGTTTTTGTTATGAAGTTGAAGAAATGCTGTAATTTCCAAAACAAAGGAGTTCATTGTAACAATTCAATAGCAGTAGACATGATTTTTGTTTAATTTACACAGTCATTGAAACAGAGTGTGACTACATTGATTTGAACAAAAACAAGTAAAGTACAAATAAACTGGAAGGTATAAAGTCACACACCAAAAATGGTAACATGAACACAAGTCTAATACACAGACAATCAGAGAACGTTCATAAATGATAACGCAAACCAGGCACAGGCATAAGGAAGCAAAGATGGTGCTGCGTGGAGGGCATGGGACATGGCTTCCCCTTTTCGGTAGAATCTGGCATGCCCACCAATACCCTATGACATCTTGACATGGTCCACAGCCATCCTGGGGTGACACATTTACCGCTGGAGGAAACCTAATGTCCTACTGAACAGGGCAGCACTTAAAGTCATCGATGCAAGGACTGACTCTTGATTTTTTTTTTAAATAAAATCTTACAAATCAGGGGTTAAAGTCAAAATCAAAACAAGAAAAATCCCAAGCACCATTTCAGGCAGAAGCCCACCACGACTGTATCAAGTTGGTCACCTGTTCCTCTCCACCCCCCAGGCTTTTTGGTCTGCTTGTTCCTACAAATGGATCTGGCCCACACCCTGAACACGGGAGTTAACTCCCTTTGTAGCTATCTGACGTACTGAATAATTTCTACAGAGTTGTACTGCTATCAAGGGATTCATGAGCATAAAAATACGATATTTTTCGCTCCACCCTTTTATATGGAATCAAATGCTTCATCTAACAAACAAGATGAATGTCCCTGGAAATGCAAAGAGGAAGGAGGAAATTGACAAGTTCCCAGGAACTAAGTGCTGATAGAGGTATATTCCTGGACAGCATTGGGTGGGGAGACACACCAAGGGGTGGGGCCAAGAGTCATCCTGACCCTGCAGAGAGACAGGATAACATTGTCTGGGGATAGTGACAATAAAAATAAAAAGCACTGACGACAACTTTATGACTGTTTTGAGTCCTCTGTAGACAACAGCTTCCCTTGTTGCCTGAACCTAGGAAGGATGACAAAGGAAGCAGCTGAAGGTTGAAGAGGAGCCCACAGAGATGTGGGAGGAAAAGATGGAGAGAGAGAAGATGGAAGAGAAAAAGGAGGAGAGGGTGGAGGCAGTGGAGAAGGAAGAAGAGGAGGAAGAGAAGAAGGAGGGAGAGAAAGAGAAGGAGGAGGAGGAGGAGGACAACAAGGGGGAGGAGGAAGAGGAGCAGAAGGTGGAGGTGGGAAGTAAACAATTTTCTTAGCAAATGGAAACATTCTGAAAAGACCAGACTGCAAGCAGCTGGCATCCTCAAGAGGAGAAGCACGTTTTGTGAGCCGGGCTGTGTCCAGTGTCATGATGGAGCCCCTATCCTCCAAGGAAACAATTTCAGCTCACAGTTGATATAGCCAACTTGGGTGACCCGAGTCTCAGAGACACTCCTTACTTGGCTTTTTCCTACTCAGTCTTATGGTGTGCCTTCTCGTGCCATGTAAATTTAGGGCCACACAGTCGTACTGCCGGGACAAATCCTCTTCCTTCACATGGGCTATTCTTAACACCGTGTTTAGGCAAGTCATCCCATTGCTGGAACTGAGAAGGGAACTTGTTACTTTCAATGTCTCCTTTGCAGGTACCCCTTGTGAGGGAGGGGACGGGGACAGGGATGTTTTAACTTCAATATAAAAATACCTTTCGTTTTGCCCTTCCTCGTCTTGAAATCTTGGTTCACCAAAGTCCTTGACACTGCTTTTGTTAATCTGCCACAGGACATCAGCCAAGTCCTGAATGCCTTTCCCAAAGCAAGCAGAGCAGGTTATAGTTGCTGTTTTTCCTAGATGGGAAGCAAAGAAATTTGCCAATAAGATGAAATTCTACCACTCCATATTTAATTGCATTTAATGTGAGACAAATTCGTGGAACATCTGATGCGCTCTGTAATTCTTCCTGTTTCCCTTCCTCATCTCTGGAACTCCATCTTTTCTCGCCTTCTCATTCCCGCCTCCCCTCTGCCCAGTGTCTTCATTTTGCTCTCAGATAAGGCTCAGCTCTCAAGCCCCTCTCACCTCGGGGGAAGGTAAAGAGGTAGATGATTCTGACTTCACAGCCTCATATGATTTCTCATGTAGGATTTCTCCTTACTAGAAATCGGAGTTGTTGTTGTTTTTTTTAACCTACTGGTCCCTGCCACACCTTACTCCTCTCAATGAATTCTTCTCATCTCTCCTTAATCTATCTTTGGAGACAAAACCATATTTTACCCAGCCTAACTATCACCTGGGACTTCGATGTCCAGAAAGAGCACTCTCCAGCTGCATACCCACCCCCTGAACCTGAGACTCCTTCCATTCAGACCTGGACACATCGGGGCTGCTTTCTGACCACGATCATGCATTCAGTGATCCCTTCCTGAACCCTGGTTCCCATCAGGAGATGTGTTAAAATTAGTCAACTAGGAGGAGCTCAGACTTTCTGGGAGGTGGCAATGGTAGGAATAAATAATGAGAGCACAAAGTAGGTAGTGTTCTAACAGCAAGACTTGATAAGGTGTCACATGTGTACAGAGGGAGAAACTGCCAAGAGCAAGGCTATCACATTGCACATGAAATGATGCCCTGGACTTGAGCCCATGTAGGAGGCTTGCATCCTGCTCTTTGATAGGAAGCAAGGCAGAATTGGAACTAGGGATTGATCCCAGGGGCATTCTACCTACCTCCAAGCTACATGCCCGGCCCTCTTTATTTTTTTTTTATTTTGAAACAGGGTCTGCTAAGTTGTTGAGGGTCTCATTAAGTTGTTGAGGCTGGCCTCAAACCTGCAATCTTCCTATTTTAGCCTCTCAAGTACTGGAATTACGAATGCACACCACTATACCCTGCTATAAGCTTAGTCTTGAGAGATGAGAAGAAGGCGCAATGTGGGCAAAAGTAGAGAAGGATGTGAAAGGCACTGCTTATCAGAGAGGGACATGGCGAGGCCGGGAGTGTGGCAGGGTTAGTGGCTGCAGATGCGCCAGGAAAGAGGGGAGGACAAGGTCATGAGGATGCTTCTTTCACATGCTGACTTTCCAACTGTATCCCACTTCCAGTGAGAGTCAGGAGAAGCAGAGATGGAAAGAGCCAGAAAGTTTGTATTCTCTCTCTTTCTATCACTTATTATCCATGACCTTGGGCATGCCCTTTAGCATTTCTGAGCCCGAGTTTCCTCAAAAGTAAAGTGGGGGCAACATCTGCCTCCTGCAGAGAAGTGACAATAAACTGAGACGCGTGCACAAAAGCACTACGAAGTCCGAAGTGCAATGCAGATGTGCACGGGTGTGCAGCTGCGATGCTGGTCCCTGGTATGAGCCAGTCCCTGGGGCCAGTGCTTCCACACTGCCATCTCACACAGTCCTCAAGGTCCCCAGTACGAATTACCTGGCCACATCAAGAGGATTTCAGATCAGGGGTCATAAGGAAGAATTTCCTGGGTAGCACAGCATTCTTATAATTGTCTTACCGATTTCCACTTCCTTTGTTTCATTGTATGGAGGGGTTCTAATTACTGGAAACACAGAAAAGCCTCCCTTATCTTAAAATTAAGAACAAAAAGAGAATATAAGTATTAAGAGTGTTGGATATTCATTAGTATAAAGCTTGTATTTGCATATTTCGATCTCATTTTGTAACCATGTTCTCAAATTTTTCTAACAATGGCCTCCGGCAACATACACACACACACACACACACACACACACACACACACACAAATGAGACAAAAATATTTAACTTATACTTTTTCTTACTACTAAGATGCTTTTTGATATTTTATTCTCTATCATTAAAACAAACACTGGTTAATCCTATTAAATTAATTGTGTGACCTGACAATCGTTTGAAAACCACCATTCAACAGAATAAGCATAAAATTATAGGAGACCTGAAAGAGATATGTGCTTGAGTCCACAGGTCCCTGTTCATAGCTTTCCAGCACTGTGGCTCAGCCTTACTGGGAGAGTCTATTCCTATTAGAGAATTCTAGTTCAGGTGGCCACTGTGCAGGGAAGCAGGTGAGTCTCTGGGAGCGCTCCACCCCTCGTGCACATTCATTTCAGGGTAGTGTGATTAAGGACAGCTGCAGGGGTTGATGTCAGAACATGCTTATTTAATAGCAGCGGAGCATTGAAAAGCCCCAAATGAAAATTTTCTCCAGGATTGCTTTTCTCGAAGAAAACTGACACACAGAAAAATGCCACTTCATTTGCATCTAAAGACCAAGTGCTAAGAAGACCCCAGCTCTTTGTAGATCTGTTAAGCTATGATTGTGAAGTCTTTCCCCTAAATGGGCTTTTCTAACATTTAAAATGTATTTGAAAAAGAAGTGCATTTTTAGAACTAAGAGACCGACTTGAGATATTGATGATGTTAAAAACATTGAAAACCACTCAAATGTGTGTGTATGTATGTCTCTATCATCTATCTATCTATCTATCTATCATCTATCTATCTATCTATCTATCTATCATCTATCTACATACACATACATGCATATATACCCAATTGTACCCCATTACAGTTAGCCCTCTATATCTATGGGTACCATATATGCAAGTTCAAACCATGGATTGAAAATTTGGGGTGGGGGTGAGGAAATATCTTCTCTACTAAACATGCACAGACTTTTTTCTTGTCATTATTCCCTAAACAATAAAGTGCAACAACTATTTACATGGCTTCAAAGCTCATCAAGTATTGTGTTCGTGTATGTCCCTGTCACTCCGAACTACAGTATGATGTGAGACTATAATGCACCAATAAACATATATCCAACAATAAGTAATCTAGAGATGACTTAAAATATATGGAAGGATGTACATAGGTTCTATGCAAAAACTTATGCCATTTGGACTTCAGCATCCAAGGATTTGGGTAGCCAGGAGGGGGTCCTGGAACCAATCCCCTGTAGATTGTTGTATTGCCATTCAAGAAAAAAAAGTAAACTATATTATTATTCAGATTGCATTATCATTGAAAAATTGTGTCACAAAAGAAAGACCAGATGTGGCTTTGGATTAGTAGTGTAAACTCTCCCTGAAATTTCTTAAATCTTGACCGTTGTCAGGAAATCTCTTTGTTATAGTGGAGAATGTGGAAGACAAGAGCAAGCAGGAGGAAGGATGAGGGAGGAGGATGGAGTGCAGAAAACTCAACCAGAGGTCATGCTTCTTCCCACTTCTCTTTGTTAAATATCTTACATGGCAGCCAGGCATGGTGGCACACGCTTGTAATCCCAGTACTTGGGAGGCTGAGACAGGAGGATCGCAAGTTTGTGGCCAGCCTCAGCTACTTAATGAGGCCCTCCACAACTTAGTGAGACCCTGTTTCAAAATAAAGAATAAAAAATAAGACTGGGGGTGTAGCTTAAAGGTAGAATGCCCCTGGGTTCAATCTCCAGTACCACAAAAAAGAAAGAAAGAAGAAAAAAGAGAGAAAGAAAGAGAGAAAGAAAGAAGGAAGAGAAAGAGAGAAAGGAAGAAAGAAAGGAAAGAAAGAAGGAAGGAAGGAAGAAAGGAAGGAAGGAAGGAAGGAAGGAAGGAAGGAAGGAAGGAAGGAAAGAAGAAAGAAAGAAAGAAAGAAAGAAAGAAAGAAAGAAAGAAAGAAAGAAAGAAGAAAGAAAGAAAGAAAGAAAGAAAGAAAGAAAGAAAGAAAGAAAGAAAGAAAGAAAAAGAAATCGTATGTGGCTACAGTAAGTGGCTTACCTTTCAGCGTGAAGGACCTAGTTGCCGTCACACTATAATTGACTCCATTTTCAGTGTGTGTAAATTTACACGTGTAGTCACCTGCGTCTTCATTCCTCACATTGTCGATTACCAAAAATGACTTGTGTGTCCTGTACCTCGATCCCTGAAGAGGTTCACAATCCTACAACAAAAAGATTCCATTTCCCTTTCCGTCATTTTTCACTTGCATCTATGTTGATTGTGCAATTTTCATCTCTTTCCCCCCAAATTTCCTTTACCTTAAGCCACTCAAGAGGTGCTGTCCAATTGTAGAGGTCAATTGTAGGACAAAATATTCTGGAATTTTTTTCTGACCCGGATACTGTTTGATACATGAAATGATCTGGAATTTTGCAATCTGGTTGTTTCTCAAATATGGTGACATTTGCATATCCAGTCTTATTTTTGGTGGGACTATTAAAATAAGTCAGACAATTAAAAAGAGCTACTTCACATTGTGAAATGATAACCCAACTCTAACCTTTGCTAATATTGCTTTTATTCTTAAAACAAGGAGAGAGGTTCTTTCCTTACTGAAAGCAATCATGAAAGTGGAGATAGAAGACCCCAGATTTTTTGTTACCTTTGAGATAAAACATAACCCTTATCTTAGCCCTAAAAATGACTCCTTCACTATTTCTTCATATACTACATCTGCCCCAATGCCATGATCTCAATATAATAATGATTTACTGAAAGGAAAGTTTACCACCTACTAGTCACAGTGGTAATCATTTTTCGTACATTACCTTGTTTTATCCTCAGAGAGGTGCTTCTTTGAGGTGGATTCTATTATTGTATGTATTTTACAGAAGAGGAAACTAACAAGCAGAGAAGTATCGTGCAGACATCATACTCTAACTAGTGTCAGGGCACGAATTTGGAACTGTGTGGCCTTGGGACCTAAGCCCTTCACGATATGGCCTGCCATTTGATAGCCAATCTAATGTTTTGTAGGCACCAAATACGCACACAAAATCAAAGTATATAACAATTTATACACAGACTAGGTGATTTGTAGGCATGCAATCGCAGGTAACCCTCTGTAGCTTACCTCTAGAATTTCAAGCCCTGGGAATTGCCCCCTATCACCCACCATAGATCTTGGTGATGCCAAATGTCTAGGTTACTGGTTTTGTCTGGTTTATTCTTACTTCCCCCCAAAAGTGAGCAATTGCTCTTGGTTTTTTGAGGGGTTTTGCTTGGTTTGGTATGGTTTGATTTGGTCACTAAAAGAGCTAGTCCTTTTTCTAATGAAGCTACCGATTAATCCCCAAAATTATATATCCAAATAGCTGGCTCATAATTCCCTAGCCTGATGGTATTCCTGGAAGTACTCTTTTATTCAAATCACTTCAACTGTTCCATAAAAGAGTAGAGAAAGAAGAAAAATGAGGGTGGCTCAGACTGTCAACTCCTAATGGAAGGGAGTGGGCTCATAGATTATGGTGGCTTCTTCGATAATACCTTCTGACAATGCAGGTATAAATTCCAGAATCATCCATGTTGGTTGGTAGAAATTTAAGATATTTCCCTGAGGCAAATACACGATTTCTTTTCTGGGTGGGAATACTTTCATTCGTTTTTGTGTAATACCAATCCACAGTGTAAGGATGTTTTCCCGTTTTCGGACATCTCACAATGAAAGCCTCATTTTCCAGGCTCCCGAATGATTTGACTGCAAATGAGAAATATGACCATGACCTAAAATTCTCATATGAAAAGATCATAATTCTTATATTCTTAATATTTCCATCAAGCATTGACTTTTATTTATTTATTTATTTATTTTTGCGGTACTGGGGATTGAACCCAGGGGCGTTTTACCTCTGAGCTACACCCCCAGCCCTATTTTTTATACTTTATTTTGAAACCGGGTCTCACGAAGTTGCTGAGGGCCTCACTAAGTAGCTGAGGCTGGCCGCGAACCCAGATCCTCCGGTCTCCGCCTCCCAAGTACTGGGAATACAAGTGTGTGCCACCACGCCCGGCCAAGCATTGACTTTTAAAATGGGTCCTATATTGTGGCGTTTTAAGGAAGACTAAATAAATGATTAAGACCTTTTATGAAATGTTCTACTGGGTACCATAGATTAATGAATTAACTTGGAGCTAAATCCCCCATACTGCTCCATGTAAAAGCAGCTCTATATAAACAAATTAGATGCCAGTCAACAGAAGGCTGTGATGCCTCCTGAAATTCTGATGTATTTGAATACATAAATCTAACATTAGGATATATTTCTTAAATTTCATCTGATAGATTTGTGATGAAGAATGACTAGAGAGCCAGGCATGGTGATGCACACCTGTAATCCCAGTACTTGGGAGGCTGAGACAGGAGGATCGCATGTTTGAGGTCAGCCTTGACAATTTAGCAAGAATCTCAGCAACCTAGCAAGACCTTGTTTCAAAACAAAAAAATAAAGCTAGGGCTGCGGGTTTAGCTCAGTAGCTCAGAGGTAGAAAGCCCCGAGGTTCAATCTCCAGTAATATACACACACACACGCGCACGCACGCACGCACGCATACACACACACACACACACACACACACACACACAGGACTATAGAGCAAAAAAAATAAATTTTCGAGTTTACAATTCAGCAGGAACCATGGGAAGCAAGCAGTTTAAAACAAGGCAAATTCTTGGAATTACTTGATTAAACATGTTATACATTTTAGCTGAAAAGCAATACTCACTATTGAGAGCTGCTGTGAAATGTATGGTAACTGTCAGAATGGCCAATCTCCAAAGCCCCATTCTCTGTTTCTCAATGGAGAGCTAGTGTCGGTAAACTGATGGCTGAGGTTACTTCAGAAGAATTGATGGCACAGGATGACAAAGGTCTCCACCAGGTGGTTGATCGTGTTGCCAACTTACGGCTGGGATTTCCAGACTTAGAGTTGGAAAGAGTAGCCAGTGTCTGTACTGAAAAATAAATCATCCAAAACCACCAGCAAAATAATTATTTAGCCATGATTTTTACTTACTCAAGGCCGGCTAGGAGCATCAATCAATGTACACAGATTTATTAAGTACACATATGTATAACAGCAGGTTTCAGATAGGCAACTTTGCACTTATTCCTACTGAGCCTTTGGGCCAGACAGTCCTCCCAATGAGCATGCTGTTTTACAGTTATATTTTACCAGGCTCATGAGAATGTCCTTAAAGAAACTAAATTAAGAGGAAAGAAAAGGAATGTTTCTTTTTGAAAAAATTAAAACCATAAAATTCAATATATTGTAAAAAAAAATGCAACACAGGCCAAAGGCAGCAGCGTATGCACATTACCTTGCACTCCAGCACGTATGCAAATAAGCAACAAAAAAACAACTACAGCTGGGAGTGCTGACACACACCTTGCAATCCCTGTACTTGGGAGGCTGAGACAGGAGGATCGCAGGTTTGAGGCCAGTCTCAGCAATTCAGCGAGACCCTTTTTCAAAATAAAAAAAAAATAGGGCTGGAGGTTTAGTTTGGAGGTAGAATGCCCCCGGGTTCAATCCCCCATACCAAACCAAAAAATAAAGCAACTAAGAAATAAAAGTGAGAACTAAAACATTAAACATGTAATCATCTAAGACTCTCCCCAAACTCTCAAAAATCTGTCCCTACCTCAGCTTGCCCCCAAGAGTCACCAAAGGCTCTCTAAGAATAGTTGAATATCTGCAAACAATAATTGGACACGTTTTTTTGCTTCAGCAAGATAATAATTTACTGTACCTTTTTTCCTAAGACGCCAAGGTAGAGATGGAATCGATATAGAAATTTACACACATAGGAATAAACGCAACAATCCTTAGTATTTTCAAGAAAGCTCATTTCCTGTAAACATGGATGAATGATACTTTTCTTATTGCCAACTTTAGATAAGTAACTTATTCTTACCCAATCTGAAGAACTGAAGGGAGTAAGCTCCCAGTCAATGACTGAGCGGCAACAGCTTCAGGTCCTAGTACCTCCCTCCTTGTGGACGACCCATGTGCACACACTCTCTCTGCTATTTTAAGCACTCAAAGACATCTTGCAATTTCCCACTCCTCCCACCCTGAGGTTTTATTTTTAGTCCAAATCCAAGACTTTTTCAAAAAGGCTGGTGTATCATGTACTAAGAATTCATGAACTCGATTCACAAATATTTAAACATAAGGACAACATTGAATAATCCCTTTTTAAGGAAGTGCTCAATCATTTCCTTCTGTTTCAGCATTAATAGTTCAAGCTGAATAATAAGTAATGCTTGTTCTCTATCTCCTTGATATAACACTTTTAGTTCCAAACAATCTGGACATTCTGGGTCGCCCGAGGCTGTCCTTTCAGACATTGCCTGACGCCACATCTGGCAGACACTAGCTTTGGTGCAGGGAATTTTGAAAGCAAAGATGGTAACCGAGCCCTGAGAAGTGAGCCGGATTTGTTTCATGGGTGCTTAGAAATGCTCTATGGTCCAGAATATGACCCCACGTTTCATCCCCAAACAGGGTCCAACTCCTCAGATTCTAATCCCAGGGGAGCTCAGCTTGGTTGAAAAATCGGGACTTTTTAAAAAGGACTTCAGAAAAGTAGAGGAAGGTTATGAATAAGAAGTTTCTGTCCAGGGTTGTGACAAAACACCCCACACACAAACAAACAAATAAATAGTTGGAACTCTTGAGCTCCATGTAAAACAAATGTTAATGGTTAAATTCGATAGTCGCTATATATAGTTGTTATGACTTATTATGAGTAAACTCAACCTACTTGTAAGTCACCACATCTGGGAAGGATTCTGGGACTAACTTCAGACCAGCCCAATAACAGAATAACAATAGCTAAGCTTTACGTAGAACTTTCTCTACGCAGTACTTCAGTTCTATGCGACACATATGTTAATTTCCTTCATTCTCAAAATCACCCTGTGGCACCAGCACTATTCTCATTATTCCCATTGTAGACAAGGACATGGGGGCACTTGCCTGAGTCACATAACACTAAGAGGTAGAGCCAGACCTTGAACCCAAACAAGCTGGCCCCAGCTACTAGACCTGTCATCAGATCTTCCTGCTGCCAGGTGCAGAAAGTTAAGACAGGAAATGATGTCAAAGAGAAGGTCTAAGAGCTAGGTGTGGTGGTACACACCTGTAATCCCATACTGGGAAGGTTAAGACAGGAGGATCGCAGGTTTGAGGCCAGGCTCAGCAATTAGTAAGACCCTCAGCAACTTAGCGAGAGCCTGTTTCAAAATAAGAAAATAAAATGGGGCTGGGGGTGTAGCTCAGAGGTAGAACACCCGTGGGTTTAATCCTCAGTGCCACAAAAACCAAACCAAACCAAACAAAACAGAGGAGTTCTAAGGAAATGTTCTGAGCCCGTTTCCAACAGCATCTTTGCTCCCCACTGTGGCTGGGAGTCTCTAGACATCTCCTATCTGCAAGCCCTTGGACATGGGTGAGGAGCTCTGCGAGGAAGAGATACCAAGCCTGTCAGCTGAGAGATTGCCCATGAGATATTGGGTGTAAATTTGAGAAATTAGGTCTGTTCACTGCTATTTTTGGATTCTTATTATCGAGATCATATTACGAGTCTGGGCATGAGATCACAGTCAAGAGGCAGTATGTTTGGAACGCTGCCTGGGGTTCGGGAAGCACCACACAAGTGTTTGTTAAACAAAATACCGCAAACTCAGAATTGTTTTGTATCTCGTGTCCTGAAACGTCTCTCTTAAGACATTGGTTAAGGTTGGGCATGTTTTCGTTAAACCAGGTCACATATGCATTGGTGTCACACCTTTAAAACCAAGGTATCAATCAGAACCTTAACATCATAATCACAGAATTTTGCAGAAGCCTGTGATGAAGTCTAACTTGTAAAATAATCCAGGCATTCGTTTGACAATTAGAGCCTTTCATTCAAAATACAATACTATCAGTTAAAAAATAATTTTAGCGCCAGGCATGGTGGCACACGCTTGTAATGCCAGTACTTTGGGAGGCGGAGACCGGAGGATCCGGGTTCGCAGCCAGCCTCAGCTCTCTCTCTCTCTCTCTCTCTCTCTCTCTCTCTCTCTACTTAGTGAGGCCTCCGCAACTTCGTGAGACCCGGTTTCAAAATAAAGTATAAAAAAATAGGGCCGGGGGTGTAGCGCGGAGGTAGAACGCCCCTGGGTTCAATCCCCGGTACCGCAAAAAAAAAAAAATTTTTTTTTTAAAAAGTTCAAAAGCCAAAGTAAAATAATGTGCAATGCTTATCATCAACATCATTCAAGTTTTACAGATTAAATGAAAAACCCAAGGATAAAACCGATTAAATAATTTGACCGCACTCACTCAGCTGTGGCTGGGGTTAAAACCAGACTTGTTAAACCTCAAAGCCAACGTTTTATTGTTTTTTATTTTTTTAATTGTTGCTGTTTGTTTTCTCCTAATGCCAACTGAGAAGGAGACAAATTATAGTGGTAACAATTTCTTTCTCAATAAAATTGAGATTTTATAGAAATCTCAATTTCTATAATTGAGATTGAGTTATGAAGGAAAACAAGCTAGTCTAACTTCCCTTAGCTTCTTCTTTAAAAAGAACTAAACCATTTTGTAATCTCCCTACTCTGATATCATCCGACATAAGAATATAGTTGCTTATGGGAACATGAGACAAAAATCTGAAGGGCAAGAACTTATGATACATACATTGAACGAGGGATTTAAAGCAGCCATGAATTGCTGCCAAGTTCATCAGAATTCCTCCAGGGTCTGCGTCTTTCTCGGGCAAACACCCTCTCCTTAACTAGTCTACATTCTCAAGATTAACCTAATAAAATCCCACCTCATTTGACCCTTTTCACCCCAATTTGGGGTTATAGTTTTGAAATCGTACATGTGCCTGTCTATAATAAAATTCTTTGAAAGTTCTAGTAGAAATTAAATCGAACTTACATTGCCAGAGTTGACAGCTAACTGCTTCTTTGAACCGGGGCACTCAAATGTTTCGTAACATAGGGGACGTTATATGAGGTTTTCTTATTTGACTTTGCCAACCTCACAACTGAGTGTAAGCCATGAATGTGATACTTCAGAGCTGGCCATCTGGGCTCTGGTTTTACTGTAAACCCATGCCAGATGCCAGGGAATTTTAGTCACACTAGACTGACATGAATTTTAGTGGGTCAGTAATTCAAGAACCAAGAGGAAGTGTTCTGACCTCCCCCTCAACCCCCACCCTTGCTTTATTAGAGCCCATGGCTCCATCAACTGTGGCCTTGGGCAAAACGCTTGTCATAGATCCTTCTTTGCCACACCCCAAACTCTGATCCACTCCACACTCTGCCTCTGTTCCTTCCCTCCCTCCTTCTTTCTGCCTCCCCCAATTCTCTTCAACAATCAGAAGCAGCTGACTGTCTTATCTCCTTCCCTGAGACAAGCTGGCTTCTCCATGGTCTTTCCTATGCCAGGGATGGCAATTCCAAATTGGGCCTTGGCTCAGACTCTGACTCCCCAAATACCACTGACTTTTCTCTTCTCCATGTATCTAGCATCAGGACCACCTATCTGTTTCACCACCATCAAAACACATCCTACCTGCAACTACGTCTCCACCTCCACTACCACCTTCCCAGTCTGAGCCACCATTTACCTTCCTGGATTTTCATAACAGCTTCTGATATGCTGTCCCGTCTCCCGCCTGTGTCCCTCTTTCAGTCTATTATGAATGTAGAGAGTCCGGCGATCCAATGGAAACTGAGTCAAATCTTGAAGACCCTGTAGCACGGAAGGCATTGTACAATGGTCTCCAATGTTAGTCTCAAAGGATCCTAGTCAGGACTTCATCATTTCACAGATGTAAACACTTAAGAGTGCTGGAATTTTCTCACTGTCCTTACTCCACACACTTCCTTCCGCTTGCTTGGGGCTGACTCTTTTCTCAGTTCTGGTAGTTTCCATGGGACCTTCCAAGGGCCCCTTAGGCCTTCCCTCACAGGAGGTAAAAACAACAGAGAGAGCAGGACTGTAATCCCAGGACAAATCTTCAGATCTTCCACCCCAAGAGCCAACAGCCTTACAGTGGCTGCGAGAACCCCTGCACTCAGATGCCACCTGTCACCTCTGATTCCTTCTCTCAGCCCCATGTCCTTCTTACCATCATTACTATCTACTTCCAAACATCATCACCCCCAAATAAAACCTTGCACCCATAACTGTTACTCCCCATTCCTCCCTCTCCCTAGCCCTGGGCAGCCACCAATCTGCTTTCTGTCAGCATGGATTTACCTACTCTGAATATCTCACATCAATGGAGTCATACAATAAGTGTCCTTTTGTGTCTAGCTTCTTTCCCTTAGCACAACGTTCCCAAGGTTCAACTGTGCTGAGCATGTAACAGTACTCCATTCCTTTTTATTGGTGAATAATGTTCCACTGGGTGTATATACCACAATTTGTTCAGCCATTCATCCCTTTATGGACATTTGGATTGCTTCTACCTTCAAGAATATTTCGAATAAAGCTGCTATGGACATCGGCTCCCATGTATTTGACCATCTCACCCATCACTTTGAGACTGCAATGGCCTCTGCCCCATGCCCTAACTCCTGGCCCCCTTCAGTCTTTTTCCAGGACATTCATCACCTTCTAACATAATACTGATGTATTGTGTTTACTGTGTGTTTTCTGTTTTCCTCCACTAGAAGATGAGCTCCAGAAGGCAAGATATTTTGGTCAGTTCTTTAGCTCACATGTCTGGAACAGAGCTCGCACAAAAAGAGGACTAGGAAGTGTTGGTTGAATGAACCAGTACAGTCAACTAAAGAGCAGAGTTTGGGGTCTGAAAAATAAGGCTCTTATACATGGATCTGCACTGGAACAACGGAACAGCGCGCCTCCACGCTGCTTCTTAGGATCCCTTGACACTCTGCACCTCGTGTTTTTGTTTGAGGTTTTGGTGCTGGGGACTGAACCCAGGAGCATTCTATCTCCAAGCTACACCTCATGCCTTTTTATTTTATTTTATTTTTTATTTTGACACAAGATCTTGATACGTTGCTAAGGCTGGGCTCAAACCTGCGACTTTCCTGTCTCAGCCTCCCTAGTACTGGGATTACAGGCCTGTTCTGTCTGTTGTTTTCACCTCGTGTGAAGGAAGGCCTCAGGTGCCCTTGGAAGGTCCCATGGAAACAACCAGAACTGAGAAAAGAGTCAGCACCAAGCAAGCGGAAGGAAGTGTGTGGAGTAAGGACAGTGAGAAACGGGGGTGGTGGACAATGAGAAAATTCCAGCACTCTTAAGTGTTTCTATCTGTGAAATGATGAAGTCCTGACTAAGATCCTTTGAGACGAATATTGGAGACCATTGTATAATGCCTTCTGTGTGAACTCCACAGGGCGGATTGCTGTGGTCTGAATGTGTCATCCTTTCTATAGGTTCAAGTTCATCCTCTTTGGTCTAGAGGTCAGACCTCTTTGGTCTTCCCAGCATCCTCTTTGGTCTAGAGGTCAGACCTCTTTGGTCTTCCCAGCATCCTCTTTGGTCTAGAGGTCAGACCTCTTTGGTCTTCCCAGCATCTGAATCAGCTTCTATCGTTTTTAGTGGGAATTCTAAAATCTGCATGAAAAATGAAAGTGCTTAGACTATAGAGAACACCGTTTAAAAAAATAAGAACAAAATTGGAGAACTTATACAACTTGACTTCAAGATAATATAGAGCTACAGTAATGGTAACTGTGTAGTATTGCATAAAAATACCTGTATTTCTGATCAAAGGATCAGAAAAGAGAGTTCAGAAATAGACTAAAAAATATACAGTAGTGCTGGGCATGGTGGCGCATGCCAGTAATCCCAGTACTTGGGAGGCTGAGACAGGAGGATCACAAGTTAGAAGCCAGCCTCAGCAACTTAGCAAGACCCGGTTTAAAATTAGAAGGTAAAAAGGGCTGGGGGTGTAGCTTGGAGATAGAACGCTTCTAGGTTTAATCCCCAATACCAAAAAAAAGGTGTATACATACACACACAGTAGTAAATTGACATTTGATAAAAACACCAATGTAAGTTTATGGGGAAAATATGACTTTCTTTAATATACAATGATGGGAAAAATTGGCTACCTATAATGGAAAAAATCCATCTAGTATACACAAAAATAAAATAAAAATGGTTGTTATACTAGAAAATCTTCATAACCTAGAGCAAGAAAAAATATTTTTAAACCAGGCACAAAAATCACTAATCATGAAAGAAAAATAAATAACTTGTACTTCAACAAAATTAAAAACTTCTGTTCTTCAAAAGACATTAAAATTTCAACAGACCAAGCTACAGATTCAAACAAAATACAGTTTGTACTTATGATGAAAGATTTATATCTGTAACTCATAAATTATTCTTATAAGTCAATATAAAGAAGACAAAATAGCCAGTTAAAAAAATGAGAAAAAGATGTGAGCTGAGATTTCACAAAGGAAAATCACATCAGTGGCCAATAAACACATGAAATTGATACCCAAAGTTAGTAGTTATTACAGAAATGTAAATAACTAAAGCTACAATGTGATTCCACATCACATTAAAAAGACTGACAATGTCAAGTGTTGGCAGAATGTGGTGCAACTAGACCTCACACATTGCTGATGGGAGTGTAAAATGATACAACTTTGGGAAGCAGTTTGGTAGTTTCTTTTTTTCTTCTATTATTATTATTATTATTATTATTACTATTACTATTACTATTATTACTATTATTTGTAGTGAGGATTGAACCCGGGGGCATTCTACCGCCAAGGTACACCCCCAGGACTTTTTGTTTATATTTTGAAATAGGATCTCGCTAAGTTGCTGAAGCTAGCCTCAAACTTTCAATCCTCCTGTCTCAGCCTCCCAAGTATTGGGATTACATGTGTACGCCACTGTGCCCAGCTTAGCTTGGCAGTTTCTGATTAAACAATTACCAACTGACCCAGAAATTCTCCTCCTAGGGATTTATCTGAGAGAAATAAGATAATTGTGCACACAAAAAGACTTTTACTCAAACATTCATAGCAGCTTGGTTTATAATAGTCAAATCTTGGGAATGATACCAATGTCCATCAACATGTGAACGGATAACTATTTTATGTTCACACGATGGAACACTACTCAGCAATAAAAAAAGGAAGTACTAATTCATGCCATATGAATTAATCTAAAAAATATTATACTGAATGAAAGATTGCATGCTATATGGTCCCCTCTATATGAGGTTCCCAAACCTCAAAGCTAATGATTACCTGAGTAGAAGATGAGGATGAATAATTACCTATAAAGGAGCATGAGAAAAATACATAGGACGATGTCTTCATTGATATGATGGTTTCATGTTTGTCAAAGATTATTGAACTTTACACTTAAAATGTGTATATTTTAGTGTATGCAGATAAATAAAATAAGAAGTTAAGGACCAACTGTCATATGATCCAATAATTCCACTCCTACTATTTACTCAAGAGAATTAAATCATATGTCCACAAACATGTCCACAAACATGTAGAAAAAGATTGTTGTAAATGCCATATTCACTATACCAAAAACTGAAAATAATCCAAAAGTCTATTAACAGAACAAAGAATGCAACCTACTTAATAACAAAAAGGAAGTAATGATCTGATAACATGATGAATCTCAAAATCAGCATGTTCTGTACTCTGAATATGTTTCAAAATAAAAAACAAAGACCTCATTGCCAAAGATCATGCTAAGCAAAAGAAATCAAACACAGAAGAGTACATATTATACTTAGATGAAGTCCAATAATAGGCGAATTATAATCTATCATGATGGAAAACAGAAAGTATGTGGAAAGTTGATTGAAAAGGGAAGGACAGAGTACTTTCTGGAAAGAAGAAATATGTTCCGGGATGTTCGGGGTAGTTATTTCATGGGTGAATACAGTTGTCAAACCTCATTTGACTAAATATTCAAAATTATTGGTTTTAATTAATGTTAGTTATTTTTCAACGAAGAAGTAAAGCAAAATAGAAAGTTCTATGTTTTTCCACACATGGAATAGGAAAAGCATGGTACCAAAGTTGTGAGACCCAGATTCATTTCTGGGAACTGTCACATCACAAGACATCTGCGCTTGGAGCCTCACCAATATTGCGAAGCCTTGCATAATAAATGATCTGTAGAGGAAATGGCTGACTCCTTTTACAAATAATTCCATGTTGTACCATGAATAATTTTGTTGATGTATTTTTCCCCTCAAATCCTTTAGATAAGTTTCCTTCTACATTTATTTCAAAATTTGCACTTAAAATCAAAGGCAATCAGCCACACTTACTTCCCATTTTTGGGGTGAGAACAAAGACTACATTTAAAACATTTACCAATGCACCAATAAATGAATATATTTTTAAAAAAAGAAAAAAAAATTTACCAGTGGCATCACCGACCAGCCAGGAGGACAGCTTTCCATAATGTGGATGGGTCTCATCCAATCAGTTCAAAGGCAGAAGAGCAAAGACAGGATTCTTGAAGAACAAATTCTGCCTCAACATTTCAATGTAGAAATCCTGCCTGAATTTGCAACTTGCTGCCCTTGGGAATCAGACTCTGGAATAAGCATCAACTCTTAATTTAATTTCTAGCCTGCTGTCTTGCCTTATAGATCCCAAACTTGTCATCTTCTACAATCACACAAGTGAATTCCTAGATTATAGATAGATTAGATAGATGATAGATAGATAGATAGATAGATGATAGATAGATAGATAGATAGATGATAGATAGATGATAGATGGATGATAGATGATATAGATAGATAATGGATACATGATATAGATAGATAGATAGATAGATAGATAGATAGATAGATGATAGATAGATAGATAGATGATATAGATAGATAATGGATACATGATATAGATAGATAGATGATAGATAGATAGATAGATAAACAGATGATAGATAGATAGATAGATAGATAGATAGATAGATGATAGATAGATAATACATAGATTATAGAAAGACAGATGAGTATCTAGTACTGGTTCTGTTTCTCTGGAGAACCCTAATACAACATCTATCAAGCACAAAACTAATCAGCCAGAGCTGTTTGACTTCAGACTAGTTTTAATGTAACTGTGGTGAAGCGCAGAATAATTTTTTACTTCGATCACTTGAGAATGATTTATTTTTTTCTTAACATCCATCATGTCCACACTTTGCCCATTGAAAAGCAGGGACACTTATTTCCTAGGCATGGCTGTTATTTCTGAGAACCAATTTCGATTGTAATTTCTATCATTCCCTTAGCTTGGAAGGTACAAAGGAAGTGGATTTATGATTCCTCAGTGGTTTGATTTGAAAGAAAGATTGGGTCATCCACCACCATCGTGCTTCTTCCAGTTAGTTCATGGTTACAGCCTTCAGTGTAGATGCATCAGGTACTTGTTCTTACCAGAAAGTGATGCCTCCTTGCCTGAGACAGGAACATCACATGCAGAGATGTCATTTTGCACAACTCCTGGGATTGTGCGATGTGGTGTCTCCAATCGGTTATGATCACCGGATGGCAACAAACATTAACACTACATGTCTCGACATACTTGGAGCTAAAGTGTGCTCAAACAAAAATTAGAAGATGATGGGGCATGCAGGGAGAAAGATACCAGCCCTTGTGACATCAGGTCAAACCCTGTAGTTTCTGGGGATTGTGAGAGGGTAGTGGAGGGTATTTAGAGGACTGAGCAGGGCTACAGAGTCATTGGGAAATAAGGATTTCTAGGTTCTAGCGCAGTACAGTCAAGTGCGCCAACTCTGCATCATCGATCTGGCTTTTAAGAGCAAAATCCTGAGCTCCAGCTCTTGTTAGGGCCTCTTAGATGCCAACCACTGCTGCAGATACTGTGTCTATCGCAATACACCAAACCAAACAGGGAGACTAAAATACCTGCCCATAAGGGATTTCTATCCTAATGGAAAGATACTATCAGCCACATACATAAGTTAAAAGAATTGATAAAAGATATTAGAGGGTGAAACATGTAGGTAGAAAAATAACGCGGGGAGAGAGCTAGAGTAGGAGGAATGCAATGTTAGGCCGGATGACCCGAGAAGGCCAAATAAGGAGGTGTTACGTAATAAACAGCCAAAGCACAGCCCAGGGAGAAGGGGCAGGTGGTATAGGAACCCCCTGAGAAGCATGCTGGGTGTATTAGAGGACAAGCAGGGATGCGCTGTGGGCCCAGTAGAACAAGTAATGGCAGAGACATAAAAGCAAGTCAGAGAGGTCCAGATACCCGATCATGTGAGTCTTGAACGCTGGATCATGTGAGTCTTGAACGCAGCCAGATGGAAACCCAGAGTGTTTCAAGCCCAGGAACGATACCACCTCTGTCTTTGTGTAGGCTGAAGAACATTCCAGGTACTGAAAGTACCCTTCAAAGACAGCAAGGAGTGAAGATGGGAACACGTTAGGAGGCCTGAAGTGCTCATCCAAGTGAGAGAGAGGGAGGCGCGTGCCTCAGGCAGGGTGCAGACTTGTTGTGGTAAGACACGATTAAACTTCAGGTCTCTTTTGAGCAGAGAGTTAGCAAGCTTCCTTGATATATGGAACACTAGAGCAAAGATGACTTAAAACTTCTTGGCAACTGGGCCCAGGGAGTTGCTGTATACTGAGATGAAGAGACTAAAAGTGGAACAGGATTTAGAGTCAGAACTGATCAGTTTTAGACATACTTAGCTTGACACGTCTACTGGACATACAATGGGAAAGATCTCAAGTCATCAGTGGGATGGGTATTTGCTTCTGAAGTTCAGAGGCCACTTTTGAGCTAGAGATAGAAATTTGGACTATGTCAGAGTATAGATGAAATTAAACCCAGAAGACAAGACAAGATCAACGGAGTGGAAACAGCTGGGCAGGAGGCCGCAAGAGGGCGACTTTAGATATTCAATGCACAACTTCCCTGAGGACAGCTGTTCTTCCCTGAGAGATCAATTTGGATCATTCTAAAGCACCACAGAGGTACCGAGGACCAACTATAAAGCAACCCTGAGTTCCTGGTCCAGGCCAGCTACGCAGTTTTCTCTGCCTTGAAGTCAGCACCAGAAAAATCAAAAGCTAGCACGTGACGATGCATTGTTGAACACAAAACATATCTGCAAAAGAAAACAACACAGCCCGCTCACATTTCCCAAGATATTTTTGTTTTGATGATTTTTCCTCTTACAGTTAATTAAAAGATAACAGAAAGAGAGAAAGGGATTTTTGTTGTTGTTTGTTTGGGGTTTTTGGCGCTGGGATTAAAGCCAGGACTTTGCACATGCTAAGCACATGCTCTACCACTGAGCTATACCCCCTGGGAAAAGTTATTTTAAAAAGAAGAAAGAGAAGTAAAGAAAAATTAAAAAGAAAGACAGAAAATAAAAGCCAAAATCTCTATAAAGGCAGGAAACCTGCCTTATAGATTAGTGAATCACTTATAAGCACCTAACAAGCCCCTAAAGTACTAGCTTTCATGTAGTAGCTGGTTAATAAATATTTGCTAAACCAAGCATGGTAATCCCAGTACTTGGGAGAATGAAGCAGGAGGACCAAAATTTGAGACCAGACTCAGTCATTTAACAAGACCTTCAACATCCTAAAGAAACCCTGTTTCAATTTTTTTTTTTTTTTTTTTTTGCGGTACTGGGGATTGAATCCAGGGGCATTTTACCTCCAGGCTACACTCCCAGCCCTATTTTTATTCTTTATTTTGAAACAGGGTCTCACTAAGTTGCGGAGGGCCTCACTAAGTAACTGAGGCTGGCTGCGAACCTGCTATCCTCCTGTCTCAGCCTCCCAAGTACTGGGATTACAAGCGTGCACCACCAAAAATTAAAAGGACTGGGGATGTAACTCGGAGGTAGAATGCCACTGGGTTCAATCCCCAGTACCATAAAATCAAAACAAGTAGCCGAGCGTGGTAGCACACACTTGTAATCCCAGTACTTGGGAGGCTGAGACAGGAGGATCCAGGTTCGCGGCCAGCCTCAGCTACTTAGTGAGCCCCTCTGCAACTTAGCGAGAACCTGTTTCCAAATAAAGAATAAAAAATAGGGATAGGAGTGGAGCTTGGAGGTAGAATTCCCCTGGGTTCAATCCCCAGTACCGCAAAAAAAAACAAGTAAATAAATATTTGCTAGTCATTTGATAAACATAACCCATACATTTGCACCTACATACAGCCCCCCCCCGTCAAATGTGTTTATTTGTGGAGACTAGCACTTGACAACTGCTCTTTACTTCCATTCTGTGGCAGAATCCTTAGCATTTTAACCATTTTTCTTCTGTGCCTGCATTTTATAACAACTGTTCTCATTGACAATATTCCTATATTTTTAAGCATTCCATCAAAGCACACGTGCTCATGGAAAGAGTTAAATCATAGCTGGCTAGGGCATTCGGTACCAGTCACGGGCAAAGGGGAAGAAGACATATTTGTGATTATGCAGCATCCTTGTTCCTGAACTTCAAGAGATTTTAACTGGCTCTTCAGTTAACAACAAAAGTTTAAGAGGTTCAATGGAGCGCACCTATCTTCCCAGCACTCAGGAGGCCAAAGCAAGAGGATCACTTGAGCTCAGGAGTTTGAGACCCGTATAGGTAACATAGTGAGACCCAGCCCATCTCAACAATCAATATGAATAAATAGAAATTTAAGAGACAGCCGGGCATGGTGGCACACACCTGTAATCCTAGTACTTGGGAGGCTGAGATAGGAGGACTGCAAGTTCAAGGCCAGCTTCAGCAACTCAGCAAGACCCTGTTTCAAATAAAAAAAGAGAAAGGGCTGGGGGTATAGCTCGGAGGTAGCATGCCCTTGGATTCAATCCC
>PVJS01030951.1:0-23745 GCA_004027185.1 Glis glis | reverse complement strand
TGAGGCCCTCCGCAACTTCGTGAGACCCGGTTTCAAAATAAAGTATAAAAAATAGGGCCGGGGGTGTAGCGCGGAGGTAGAACGCCCCTGCGTTCAATCCCCGGTACCGAAAAAAAAAAAGAAATAAGGCCTTGCTAATTTGCAGAGGGCCTCACTAAGTTGCTCTTGAACCTGTGATCCTCCTGTCTCAGTCTCCAAATACTGGAATCACAGGCATGCACCACCACACCCGGCTTGAATGTGTATTCTTTTTGAACCATTGTAAAGTCAAAAAATGTTTAAGTCAAACCATCATAAGTCAGGGACCATCTGTATTTTTTAAAGTAGTTAACGCTTGTGAAGTGAAAGTGTTAGATGTGACGTCATACAATTTCTAATCTATATATAGTTAGATCAGTTAATGTGCATTTTGTTAGCTATAGAGCAACTTACCCAAATAACAACAATGAAAATAAAAAACAAATCTCAAGAGCCAATAGAGGAAATAAAATGTAATGCTAAAAATATTTCATTTACATAGAAGAAAAACAAAAGGAAATACAGAAGAACAAAGCACAGGAAGGACAAGTGAATTTGACTTATGTCAAATCAAATGGACTAAATATTCCAATTAAAGACAGATTGTTAGGATGAATTTTTTAAAAAGAAGCAAGACCCACATATATACTGTCTACAAGACCTACATGATAATAAATATAGACTGAAAGAATGGAAAAGGGTTGCGATAGTTTGGAACTAGGTATATTTTCCTCTCTCTCTCTGGTTCTTTAGTGCCCTGAGGTGAGGGCTTCCTCTACCATGTGCTCCCATCATCCCATCATGATGTACTGCCTTGCCTTGGACCCCAAAGCAACAAACCAACTAGCCATGGACTGAAACCTCCAAAACTATGAGCTAAAATAAACCTTTCCTCCTCCTTTTTTTTTTTAATGATACTAGAGATTGAACACAGGGGTGTTCTACCTCTGAGCTACACCCCTAGCCCTTGTTATTTTTTGTTTTGAAACAGGGTTTCTCTAGGTTGCTGAGAGTCTCACTACATTGCTGAGGCTGTCCTCGAACCTGAGATCCTCCTATCTCAGCCTCCCAAGTACTGGGATTACCATCATGCACCACCACATCTGGCTCAAACCTTCCTTCTTATAGGTCTTCATGTCATTGTATTTGTTACCATAACAGAAAGCTGACTGACACAGAGTTGGATAGACCTTGAAAACAGTAATCTTAAGAAATCTGGCATGACTATTGTTAATATCAGATGAAGATGTCCAGACAGATACCATTCCCAGAAATAAAGGACCTGTCATAATGATAAAGAGGGCAATTCATCAGGAAGGCATAGCAATCCTAAATATGTATGCACCTAACAACAGCTTCAAAGTACATGAAAGACAAACTGATAGAAAAAAAGACAAATCCGTAGACGGCAGTTATTACTGAAGATTTTAATGCTCTTTCCCAGAAGTTGATAGAATTAGTAAACAAAAAAAAATCAGTAAAGATATAGAAGATCTGAAGTCTGTCATCTTGACCAATTTAACATTAGTAGAACACTACATCCAACAACTAAAGAATACAATTTCAAGTACCATGAAATGCTCACTAATATATACCATATGCTGGACCATAAAAGTTAAGTCTCAATAAATTTCAGAAGACTGCAGTATGTCAGAGTTGTTCTCTAACCACAATGGAATTAGGGTAGAAGTTAATAAAAATAAGATAGAAAATCTCTCAAATGTTTGGAAATTAAATAATATAATTCTAAATACCATGGCTTAGAGAGGAAATTATAAGGAATATGAGAAATCATTTTAACTGAATGAAAATTTGAATGTGTAATTTTGTGTTATGCAGCTCAAGTATTGCTCAGAGTGAAATTTATACCTTTAAATGTCTTTGTTAGAAAAGTTTAAATTCAGTGATTTGAATTTCTACCCTTAACCAGAAAAGGAAGCAAAGCAAACCATAGTAAACAGAAAGAAGGAAATAATAAAGATAGCAGACATCATGGAAATAGAAAACAGAAAGCATGTGAAATTGAATTAGTTCATCAAAGATTTAATAAGAATAGGTCCCTAGCAAGACTGATCAAGGGAAAAAGGAAGACACATTAATTATCAGTACCTGGAATTAAAAAGGGATACCATTCCATATTCTAAAGGCATTTGGAAAAAAATTTTTGAGCAACTTAATGCCAATAAATTTATAAACTAAATATAGACAAATTCCCTGAAAATACAATTCATCATAACTTAAGAAGCAATAAAAAATTGAGCAGCCCTTTATTAAAGACACTGAATTTGTTATAAAGAGCATTCCTACAAAAGAAACCTCCAGGCCCAGATGACTTTACTATTGAATTCTACTAAACGTGTGAGCAAGAAATAATACCAACCTTGAAGAAACTTGTTCAGAAAATAGAGAAGGTAGGAATACTTCCTGATTCAACCTTTGAGACCAGATTTACTCTCATATCTAAATCTGACAGTTACAAAAAGAGAAAACTACAAATCTTTCTCCCTCATGAACACTGACGTAATAGGCCCCAACAAAGTCTTAGTAAATTGAATCCAGGCTAAGTAAGAAAACTAATATATCACAACCAAGTTGGGGTTATTTCCAGAATGTAATGTTTGTTAATTATTAAAAATGAATTAAATGTATTACATTAGCAGGCTAAAGAAAAATATAGTCATCTCAATATAGTCAGAAAAGCTTTTAACAAAAGGCAATACACATTCATGATAAAAAATTCTTAGCTGACTGGAAATAGCAGATTTTTCATCTCAATATGAAAATGTATGAAAAATTTGTAGTTAACACCATATATGATGATAGATGTTAAACATTTTCCCACTGATATTGCAAAGAAAAGAAAGGATATCTACTTTTACTATTCCTATTAAATATTATATTAATATTGGAGTTCCTGGTCATGCAAGAAGGAAGAAAGGAAGAGGATAAAATTCAAAATAAATAACAAAACTGTCTTCATTCATAGACAAGATGGTTATCTAAATGGTGCAATATATTACATAAAAGTTATATTTCTGTATACTAGCAAGAAATAAACTATAGAAAATTTTAGAAAATATTATTTGCAATAGTATCCAAATGCATAAAAATTTTAATAGATTTAACAAAAGCTGTACCAGATTTCTGCACTGGAAATTATAAAGTATTACTGAAAAATACAAAAGAATTGTCCAAGTAAACAGAGAGATGTACCTAGTTCATGATGTGGAGCAGTCAAACTTTAAGATACTTATTTCTGCACAATTGATTTATATTTCCAACACAGTCCCAGTCAGAATCACAGAAGACTTTTCTATAGAAATTGACAAGTATAATCTGAAATTTACATAGAATTGTAGTATATCAAGTAGAACTAAACCAGTTTTGAAAAAGAACAGAAGTGAAAGATTTACTCTACCTGATTTGAGTTCTTGCTATAAAATTATAATAACCAAAATAGTATGGTATTAGCATGAAGGTAGACATATAGAAACATAGAATAGGATAGAAACTATAGTAACAGGCCCACATTTATATGATTAAAGAAAGCATTGTAATTTAATAGGGAAATAATTTTTTTATTCAGCAAATGTTGCAGAATACAACTAGATGCTTTCAGGGTAAAAAAGAAGTGAGAACCTTACATTGTATACAAAGATTAGTTCAAAATGGATCATAGATGTAAACATAAATGGCAAAAGTACAGCCGGGGGTGATGACGCATGCTTGTAATCCCAGTACTTGGGAGGCTGAGACGGGAGGATCGTAGGTTCGCAGCCAGCCTCAACTACTTAGGGAGGCCCTCCACAACTTAGTGAGATCCTGTTTCAAAATAAAGAATAAAAAATAGGGCTAGGGGTGTAGCTTGGAGGTAGAATGCCCCAGGCTTCAATCCCCAGTATCGCAAAAAAAAAAAAAAAGGTCAAAACTACAATCTTCTGGAAGGCATCGGGAAACTGAGACAAGCACAAATTTCTTACTACTCAATATGTAGTAATGATAAAGGAAAAAACCAAAGAATTGGATTTCATTAGAGAAAAAGCTCTTCTTCAAAAGATATCATTAAGAAAATGAAAATAATTAAAAGATAAAATACAAGCCGGGCATGGTGGTGCATGCTTGTAATCCCAGTACTTGGGAGGCGGAGACCAGAGGATACGGGTTCTCGGTCAGCCTCAGCTACTTAGGCCCTCCGCAACTTAGTGAGACCCGGTTTCAAAATAAAGGATAAAAAAATGGGGCTGGGGGTGTAGCTCGGAGGTAGAACGCCCCTGGGTTCAATCCCCGGTACTGCAAAAAAAAATAAAATAAAAGATAAAATACTTGAAAAGTGTTAGGGCTTTACAAATGGTAGTTAAGCTTCGATTTTATCTGAGTTTCTGTGGGATTTGCCACACTGTATTTTACTGTAGTCTTTCATTTTCAGGCTTTTATGTTCTTCTATATGCCTGACATTCAGAATTGTTGCTCATCTTGAATCTCCAGAAACAAGCATAATGCCTAAAATACATAATTGACACTCATTAAATGGTTTCTTGAGTTATACCATTTAATTCCCAGTGAAAGCAAGTAAATATTGTAAGAAGATACTTAGGCAAATAGCTGATCAAAAAGCCTTTATACTATTTATGTTTCCTACAAGTTAGATCTTCAGGACAGATTGAACATGTTTAGACCCAGACATCTTTTCTCTCTGGTTTAAGATTCCAGGGAAGTAAGTAAAAGATGCCCATTTGGTGAGGAACAGTTGCCATAGAAAATATTTGTGATGTACGTAAGCCATTGTTGAGGGGAAAAGATGTCCTCTGCTTTTAGCAGAGGCTAATATCCCCATGCGTGTGCAAGCAGTTGTGGCTGGGCTCATTTCCTCTCTTCTTTGCCTTTTTTTTCTCCCACAGAATGACTTTCTCATAGCATCCTATCCTTGTTGATACAATTTTCCAGGCAGAGTGAAGTTATTTCTTCTCATTGTGTTTATGAACATGTATGCATTTTTCTGTTTAGAAATACTATTAATTTTTAGAACAAGGTGGTTAGTAGTTAGCAGTGATAGCAAACACTCGATCTTGGACTTAAGCTTGATTTCACAGTTGACTGTACACATCTAGAGAGAACCGTCAAGAGTACATCTGCCTCTTCACGGCTTGGGTGTTGTGTTTGGGTACCTGTCTAACTTAAAGTATCCAAGAAATATTGTAGCCACCTTGGTATTGTGTTTTCTTTGCTATATCTGTCTACCCTGCCTACCTTCCTTTTCTTTCATTATTTCTTGTTTTACCTTCCTGTCTTGCTTGTTTGTAATTTTAGACTTATTTATAAAATGTTTGTAACCCACCGGGCATGGTGGCGCACACCTCTAATCCCAGTACTTTGGGAGGCGGAGACCGGAGGATCCGGGTTCGCAGCCAGCCTCAGCTCTCTCGCTCTCTCTTTCTCTCTCTCTCTCTCTCTCTCTCCCCTTAGTGAGGCCCTCCGCAACTTCATGAGACCCGGTTTCAAAATCAAGTATAAAAAATAGGTCCAGGGGCATAGCGCGGAGGTAGAACGCTCCTGCGTTCAACCCCCGGTACCGGAAAAAAAAAAATGTTTGTAACCCTCATAATTGCCCAAATACCTTTATCCAATTGCCAAAACCTAACGCTGCAGATTAAACTTATAAAACAAGTAAAAAACATGAACATAAGGTAGTTCTGCCTTCTCAGAAAAGTATGATTCATGTAGAGATGTAAGTAGATATTATTTATTAACTTTTTAAAAAAGTATCAAGATCTCTATTGTCACTTTGTGATTTATTTATTTATTTGTTCATTTATTTATTTTTGTGGTACTGGGGATTGAACCCAGGGACATTCTACCTCTGAGCTACACCCCCAGCCCTTATTATTTTTTGTTTTGAAGCAGGGTCTCTCTAGGTTTCTTTTTTTTTTTTTTTTTTTGCGGTACTAAGGATTGAACCCAGAGGCATTCTACCTCCGAGCTACACCCCCAGCCCTATTTTTTTTTCTTTATTTTGAAACAGGGTCTCACTAAGTTGCAGAGGGCCTCACTAAGTAGCTGAGGCTGGCCACAAACCCAGATCCTCCTGTCTCAGCCTCCCAAGTACTGGGATTATAAGTGTGTGCCACCACGCCCAGCTTTTTGTTTTTTAAGGATTAACTTAAATTTATTAATGCCAAGGGGAAGGAAGGTAACAGTTCCTGACCCTCCAGCTGTATCCACAGTTTGGCCAGGAACAGGCTCTGCCAGAGGCTAGGGCCAGTGCTACAGAGTCTGTGGTTAGTGGAGGGGTGAGCACACCAGCTGCTCTAGTTTCCTTTTCTTCCCCAGAAATGAGGAAGTGGTCATGTATTATTGTAGGAGTCACCCTGCCCACCCAATCCTCTCAAAATTGGGAGCAATCAGGTACAAGTTTTCTTTATTTTTCCTTTTCACCTTCTGGAGTCCTAGGTTTCCCCACATCTCCCCTGCCCCTCCCACTTTTCCATAGTCCAAGGGCCAGAGTAAATGAAAATGTAGCAGCCACCCAAGCAATGGGGGCCGTGCTGGGTCTTCAGTCATCAGCATTTCGCTAGAGCCTGAGTTGGCTGGCATCACAGGATCATCAATGAGTGAGAAGTCCCTTTCTGAGCTATCATAGCCCTGAGATAAATCATCATCCTCTTCATCCTCATCATCATTGTCCTCCTCAGGTTGCAGTGGTGGCAACCGCAAGGCAGCGGCAGAGGTGGTAGTCGCTGGTGAAGAGGGGTAGTCAGTGGCTCTCAAGCCTGGGTGGTGATGGTGGTGATGGTGGGGCTCTCTAGGTTTCTGAGTCTTGCTACATTGCTGAGGTTGGTCTCGAACCTGCGATCCTCCTGTCTCAGCTTCCCAAGTACTGTGATTACAGGCATGTCCCACCATACCTGACTCTACTGTCCCTTTGAGTAAAAGGCAGATGTTAGAAATATCTGTTTCATATGGTTTTCTCTCTAACATGAAGTGTTATAAAGTCTTGTTACTGTTTTTGCTTGCTTTTTCCCCCCATCTTTCTGATTGAGCAGTGTAATCCACATTACACATCATTGAATTTAATATGAACTGAGAAAATACTGTGATGATGTTTCTCATATATGAGTATGTGTCAGAACATTTTTTTTCTAAAAAATTGCTCAAGGATGCCGAGCGTGGTGGCGCACGTTTGTAATCCCAGTACTTTGGGAGGCGGAGACCGGAGGATCCGGGCTCGCGGCCAGCCTCAGCACACGCGTGCGCTGTCTCTCTCTCTCTCTCTCTCTCTCTCTCTCTCTCTCCCTCCCTCCCTCCCTCCCTCCCTCCCTCCCTCCCTTGTGAGGCCCTCCGCAACTTCGTGAGACCTGGTTTCAAAATAAAGTATTAAAAAAATAGGGCCGGGTGTGTAGCGCAGAGGTAGAACGCCCCTGGGTTCAATCCCTGGTACTGCAAAAAAATAAATAAATAAAAAATTGCTCAAGGAAATAAGTTTCTTCCTTTCATTAGGAAAGTAAATATAATTGTGTTATACTTGTGTTTGGCAATGTTTAGAAGCTCCACGTTTCATTCAGTCCTCTGTAATTTTGTCCCTAGATACATTTCTGACTTTATTTCCCTTTATACTTATCTCCATTCTCCAGAAACATCTAACTGTTCAGAATTACCTTATATTTTCCCTTCTTGATTTTTTTTATTAAAACTGTTCTATCTTAAATCCTTTTTCTATAACTTTGCCTTGTAAGGTTTCATACTGTTTTTACAGCTCACACCAAATCACATTGTCTGTTTATAAACCTGCCTACATCTCCCCAGTCAGGACTGTTCTTCCTGTTACTTAGTTCTTTCTTTTATTTTTTAGAACATTTAAAATGAGTTATAAGCCGGGCATGGTGGCACACGCTTGTAATCCCAGTACTTTGGGAGGCGGAGACCGGAGGATCCGGGTTCGCGGCCAGCCTCAGCTCTCTCTCTCTCTCTCTGCCTGTATCTCTCTATCTCTCTACCTAGTGAGGCCCTCTGCAACTTCATGAGACCCGGTTTCAAAATAAAGTATAAAAAATAGGGCCGGGGGCGTAGTGTGGAGGTAGAACGCCCCTGCGTTCAATCCCCGGTACTGCAAAAAAAAAAAAAAAATGAGTTATACCTTGTTTCTGGATTTTCTATGTGCTCTAAAACTATGTTGGGGACTGTTGATAAAACATTCACTGATGTGATGTTTCCCACCTTTATAGAACTCACAGACGTGTATGTACGTACACAATGGTTTTGTGAAAATGATTGTATTATAGAGCAAAATGTAGATTTATGTGGGTGAATATAAACAAACAGTTAATGTGAGTGAGTTATATCTTGATAAGACATCCTGGAGGAGAAAACATTAGTATATGAGTTGGAGTTTGTCTAATGTACATTTTTCATAATATTTGAAATGTTTGGAATGTTCTGTGTTTTAGTTTTTCCCTATGGAAAGGCATTCGTAGTATTACTTACATAGTATAGTTAGGTTCCCTATGTGCTTGAGTCTGTTTCTAGGCTCAGTGTCATTTTCCACTAATTTATGTGCTATTTCTTTTCTTCTTCTTTTTTTTTTTTTCCTTTGTGTTACTGGGGATTGAACCCAGGGACATTCTACCTCCCAGTTACACTCCCAGCCCTTTTTAGTTTTCATTTTGAAACAGGGTCTAAGTTGCTGAGAATCTATTAAATTGCTGAGGCTGGCTTCAGACCTGTGATTCTCCTGTCTCAGCCTCCCAAGTACTGGGATTATAGGCCTGTGCCACCATGTCCGGCTCCTATATGCTATTTCTGTGCTAGTTCATTGCTGTTCTATTTACTGTTTTACATATAGGTTCTAGTATATAGTAGAGCAAATCTCCCCTCAATGTTCTTTTAGTTTGTTTGTTTGCTTATTTGTTTCGTTTTGGTACTAGGGATTGAACCCAGGGGAATTCTACCTCCTAGCTATACTCCCAGCTCTATTTTATTTTTTATTTGGAAACAGGGTCTCGCCAGGTTGCTGAGAGGCTCACTACATTGCTGAGGCTGGTCTTGAACCTGTGATCCTCCTGTCTCTACCTCCCAAGTACTTGGTTTAGAGACGTGTGCCACCACACCTGGGTTGGAGGTTTTTCTACTTTATATTTCTTTTCAAGGAGCCAGATTGGATTTTGTTGACTCTATATTTTATACGTTTTTATTACCTTGGTTTCTGTTCTAGTATTATCTCCTTATTTTTCTTCCTTTTTTTTTCATGGTACTGGAGATTGAACCCAGGGGCATCCTGCTTCTTTTTTTTTTTTTTTTTTTTTTTTTGCGGTACTGGGGATTGAACCCAGGGGCGTTCTACCTCCGAGCTACACCCCCGACCCTATTTTTTATCCTTCATTTTGAAACCAGGTCTCACAAACTTGCGGAGGGCCTCACTAAGTAGCTGAGGCTGGCCGCGAACCCAGATCCTCCGGTCTCCGCCTCCCAAGTACTGGGATTACAAGCGTGCGCCACTGCGCCCGGCCTGGGGCATCCTGCTTCTAAGCTACACCCCCAGTCCTATTTTGTTTTCTATTTTGAAACAGGGTCTCACTGAGTTCTGGAGGGCCTTGCTAATTTGCTGTGGCTGGCAACAAACCTGAAATACTCCTTTCTTAATCTCCCAAGTACTGGGATTACAGGCATGTGTTACTACACCTGGTTACCTCCTTATTTTCTTTACACTTACCATAATGCTTATTTTTCCCATGTTACTTGAATATTTTCAGGCATAATAAAACACTATAAATTTTTCTTTAAGAATTCTACTAGCTAGTGCCAGACATAGTGGTATACACCTGTAATCCCAGTACTTAATAGTCTGAGACAGGAGGATCACAGGTTTGAGGCTAGTCTGGGCAACTTGGTAAGACCCCATCTCAAAATAAAAAAATAATAATTATAATAATAATTTCTCAAAATTGGGGGTGAGAAGGAGGTATTCATTACTGATTTCACAGTATTATTGTGTTATGGTGAGCAAAGGTAATCTAGAGAAGGAAAATATGGTATGCATAAATACAGTCGTAGAAATTTTAAGAATTACCCACTGACCAGGTGTTCTCGTATTAGACTATTTTGAATTTTTCCTCAGGCTTTTATATAAGAATGATGCCACCATTTCTAGGTGTTCCTGTGTCTCTTTCTCAGGTATAAGAAAGCTTTTCTCAGAAGTCTTTCTCTCTTACCTCTTCCAACATCTTCAACTCAAAATCTATTTGGTCAGACTGAATCACATGCCAAGTCACTGGGAAGGGAGTGCGATCCTCTTTTTGGTGTAAGAGTAATCAGTATCTACCTTTGAGGTCTAGAAATAGCATCTTTATCTTTGAGATACATCAAAGAAGGGATATATACAGGAAAAAAGTTGGAAGGAAAAGATAGAGGTATGAATGTTGTTTAGACTGCCAGTAGATTCTTCTACAGTTGCGCCCTAGTTTCAGTCTTTCAGTGTGCCTTACATATTTATTGGAAGGGAGAGCAAGGATATTGGAGAGACGGATGCATGGTATTCTGTTAGGAGAACTTTGTTATACTTACTTAAAGGCCCTTTCTTTTTTTTTTTTTTGCAGTGTTGGGATTGAACCCAGGGGCATACAACCTCTGAGCTACACCCCCAGCCCTATTTTTCATTATTTTTAAACAGGGTCTCACTAAGTTGCAGAGGGCCTCACTAAGTAGCTGAAGCTGGCCGCGAACCCAGATCCTCCTTTCTCAGCCTCCCAAGTACTGGGATTACAAGCATGTGCCACCATGCCTGGCTTAAAGGCCCTTCTAACACACTTCTCTTACTGCTGATTTTTACAATGTTAAGTCTCCTGTTTTCTGGAACTCTTAACTTTCCCTCACAGGGATATATTTTCTTGTGTGATTAGTAATCTCTGCTTATGAGCTCATCTTCGGTGAAGCTGCTTTCTTTGGGAGTCCTGTTCCTACAGATCAGCTTCAAGTTTGTCTCTGGGACACCCAATACATTCACTGTTTCTGAATATTTTTATGTTGCTTTCTGTTCATGGGACTCTGTGTGTGTCTTTCATGTATCAATGATTTTTCCTGAGAAATTATTTTCCCACTATAGTCCTAGGGTCTTTGCTGCTTCATTGGGTTGGTAGAAGTTTTTCTAAAGGTCTCTATTTTTACAGGTGGAGCCACCTTTTGACTATCTTTAAAAAGAGAGGTTAGTTCCATCTCCCCTTGAGCTTGGGTCCCATAACTTCCTCCCTAGTCCTTAGCTAGTAAGGCCTATAATCCGGTATTCTACTCCCTGTGAACCATTTATTTATTTATTTATTTATTTATTTATTTATTTGTTTGTTTGTTTGTTTTGTGGTATTGAGGATTGAACCCAGGGGCTTTCTACCTCCAAGCTACACTCCCAGCCCTTTTTTATTTTTTGTTTAGAAACAGGGTTTTACTAAGCTGCCGAGAGCCTCACTAAGTTTCTGAGGCTGATCTTGAACCTGCAATCCTCCTGTCTCAGCCTCCCAAGTACTACTGGGATTACAGGCATTTGCCACCACATCTGGCTGAACCATTTATTCTTAAACTCTCATTAGTGCTCTTTGAGTTCTCTCTTCATTATTGGTACTTCTGGTTTGGCTAATGTTTGATAATGAATTATTTTCTATTTTATTCATTACTATATTTTTATGTACTTGGAATAAAAGGGGAGGGTCCTTTTATGTTGGTTTAGTTCACATTGTTTGTCAGAAGCATATGTTCCAATTCAAAATGAATTTATTTTGTTTGTTAGCTTTTTTTTCCATCTCTTCTCTCCTAATTTTTGTCAGCCACTATTTTTATACACATACTTTTCCTTCCTGAAGTCTTAAAAATTCATCACATGAATTTTGATTGTTACTTTTTAGAGTATCTGTTGCAGAATTTTTGCCATTGCTTATGGGATGGGATAAATTACGACTCTCAAGCCACAATTTTATGTGGAAAAGCAGCAAAAGGCAGTGATGAAACATGTGCTTACTGCTCCTCATCTCTGTTTCTGAAATGTGATTTTGTTCTCTAAAGTTTCTGTATGTTACTTTTGCTTAAAACTTTTACCTTTACCCAAACTTTATATCTGTCTTATGGAATAGTTTATTTTTCCAGCATACCTTAAAGAAAAAAACCCTTTCTGTTCCCAGCCTGCTCATGATATCCAGCTCCTGTTGCTTTGGCTCAGAGTTCCATTCTACCTCATGATAAACACCTTCATATCTCATTATATCTTAAACTCCACAAACTCTAGGAGCAGACTTACAGAGGGAGCGTACTGTACTATTTAAATGAGCCATGAAAGCCAGGGAGTGAAACTTACTGCTGGGAAGTAGACCAGGTGGTATTAAAGGGGCTTACTCCATGTGGTAATTGCTCAACCCGTTAATACTGAAGTAGAAACTGGAGGGGCAAACCTCTTGCACCTAATTTCCTGGTGAGATAGGACAGTCACACCGTGCTTATGTATTTCTATCTCTCCATGTAAAATTGTACTGAAGAAGACTCCCTCTTATTTCTAGGCCTGCTTTTTTTTAATTTGTTTGATTTTTTATTTTTTTTAATTTTATTTATTATTTATTTATTTATTTATTTATTTATTTATTTATTTATTTATTTTGCGGTACCGGGGATTGAACCCAGGGGTGTTCTACCTCTGTGCTACACCCCCGGCCCTATTTTTTTTTTATACTTTATTTTGAAACCGGCTCTCACGAAGTTGTGGAGGGCCTCACTAGGTAGAGAGAGAGAGAGAGAGAGACAGAGAGAGAGAGAGAGAGAGACAGAGAGAGACAGAGAGAGAGAGAAAGAACTGAGGCTGGCCGTGAACCCGGATCCTCCAGTCTCCGCCTCCCAAAGTACTAGGATTACAAGCATGCGCCACCACGCCCGGCTTGATTTTTACTTTATTGGCAGACTTAATGTGATTAAACTCCTCAGTACTTCAATTCTAAAACATCAGGAGGTGAATTAGACTGTTATTATGTAGATCCTACACTCTTCTTGGGAAGGATGGTACCCTATCACGATGAAATAATAAGGTGTGGAGTTGTCAATACTTTCCAGATTTAGAAGGGAGGACCCAACTAGAAAATCTTTTCACCAGGACAGATAAATATACATGTTACAGTTGGGTCTGTACTAATTAAGAGTATATTAAATACTCACTTTACATTTATTCCATCTGTTAGGATGTATCCAAATAATTTCACAGATATATAAACTATTATGTTCAAGTCACATGCAAACAGTACAAATATTTTGGTGTGGTTGTACTTGGGAGGTTTCATATGGGGTTAATGTAGGCAAATCCCTTTCTTCCCAGGCACCATCCTGGGAAGTGCTGATGGGGCTCTGGAGCAAGAGCAGCCCTAGAGACCCTTTATAACGTGCCAGTGCTCATTAGTGTCCCATCTCTTATCACTAAAAGATAGCTGTTTTAGCCAATCTTAGCTGTTGTCAGGGTCTATGGGTTGATTGTCTGAAAAGAAAGCTAAATCAATTTTGTTTTTTTTTTTTCATGAAGATAGCTAATTGTGTCGCTTAACTTTAGACCAATAGGTGAAGGAATAGTTGAGTTTATTAAGTATTGAATAAAATGAATTCTTTGTGATTTTACCATGGATTGAGTCAGCATGTATTTTCTTCTTTCTTTTCAACTCCCTGCCCCCATCTTATGGTGTTGCATGGAATACTTGAATCAAGTCTATAGACTGTACAATCATGTTAGATAAGGTGTGTGTTGTTTTTTAGTAGTTGGAATTGTAGGAGTTACACACTGAATTTTGAAGGGAGTGACTCCTCTGTGCTGTGAACTCTTCAGTGTCATTGGTTTGAAGGAATTTCTTTGCTGTAATTGCTTCTTCCTCTCCTACTCCTTTTTAGTTTTGGGTGCATCCCTGTTCCATCTACTAATACTATATCTTTGTTCTCACTTTCAAAGCATAAGAGAGTTCTGTGTTTTTTTATGTTTTTATTTATTTATTTATTTATTTATTTATTTATTTATTTATTTATTTATTTTTGTGGTACTGGGAGTTGAACCCAGGGACATTCTACCTCTGAGGTAAACCCCAAGCCCTTTTTTTCTTGAAACAGGGTCTCGCTAGATTGCTGAGATTCTCGCTAAATTGGTGAGGCTGGCCGCGAACCTGCAATGATCCTGTCTCAGCCTCCTGAGTACTGGGATTATAGGCATGCCTCACCATACCTGGATTATTTTTATTTTAAACTAATACCAGAGCATCCCTTTAGTCACCAATCACTGTTTAGGTAAGCTGATAATTCCTTTAGATTTTTTTATTTAGAATTGAATATTTTTTACTTTCTTTTTAGGTCAGAGGAGTCGCATCTTATGAGGTCCTCCTCCCCCATCACAGCTTTTTAAACAGTGTTATAAATAAAGGCTTTCAACTTAGAAAGTACTGTGTATTTCATTGACTAGAACTGAACTGTAGGCTAATAAAAAATACCAGTGAAAATATTATGATATTTCATTGCGCTCAATTTTAGATGTAATGTAGTGTGAACAGTAGTAGCTTTGATTCATTGTAAATCCCATCTGAATACTGACAACATGGTTCAGAATATCAGGAAATAAATCCCAAATGTCATATTTGTGTATGGTCATCATGTATATATGAGACTTACTTCACCGGGCACTGTGGCGCATGCCTGTAATCCCAGTACTTGGGAGGCTGAGAAAAGAGGATCACAGATTGGAGGGCAGCCTCAACAACTTCATGAGACCTTCAGCAACTTATTGAGATCCTGTCTCAAAATAAAAAAAGTAAAATAGGTCAGGGGGTGTAGCTCAGAGGTACAGTGCCCCTAGATTCAACCTCCAGTACCAATAAATAAATAAATGTGTCCTGTCAATTTTGTAATCACTTTAGGATATGTGCCTTGTTGGGCACTGCACGCTTTTTCAAACCTTGGAATCAGATTGGACACCACCACATTAATTTCTTGTTCCATGTCGATTTTTGTGTGGTACTCTGCTCTACTTTTAATTACAGTACTGTGGTCTGAATGGTTGTGCCTTCCCCAAAATTCATATGTTGAATCCCAACCCCTATAATGATGACATTAGTTGGTAGGCCTTTAGGATGTGATTAGGTCATGAGGGTAGAGCCTTCATGAATGGAGTTAGTGCCCTTATGAAAGAGAAACTAGAGGACTTGTTCCTTCTTTCTGCTGTGTGAGAAAATGTGAGAAGGTACCATCTAGGAACAAGAATGTGGACTGTCAGCAGATACTGAATCTGCCAGTGTCTGAATCTTAAACTCTCCAGCCTCTAGAGCTACGAGAAATAAATTTCTGTTGTTTATACACTATCTAGTTTATATTTTGTTATAGCCTCATGAGACTAAAACGTACATCAAACCTTGAACACTCAATTTCACAAGAATAGAATATCATGAAGAATTATGTAGCATAGTTTCATATTGAACTGTGAACTACCCAAACCATCTTATACATTGTTTGATAGATCACTGTAGTTTTACCCCGAGTATAAAATATTCTTCAGTACCCCTGTGAGATTCCTGGGGTGCTATATTGCACAGTTTGGGAACCAAGGTCAGATAGTAGAGTAGGATTATCTAAAAATAAGTATTCATAGCATCTTAGTTTAGAAATAATTATTAGTATGTTATACTGTAAGAGAAGTAGGTAAATTGTTTACTAGTCTATTAACAAAATAATTATAGATCTTCATCTACCTTTGGGGAGACTGCATGGCATATTAATCAAGAACAATGGCTCTCAAACTTTTTGACTCTGACCCCAATAAGAAAAACACTTTTACCCCCTACTCCTCCATACATATGCAACTAAAATGAGTATTTAACAAAGCAGTGCTCTGTGTGCATTCTGACATCTTATCTCTTCTTTTCTTTTACTTTGTATTTTAAAATGTCCTCAAGACTCACTCAACTGAAGGCAGCTTTTTAAGGCACAGACTCTGGGCTCCAACTTGATTTTAAAATGGCCTTCACACTTTGAATCTCATTATGATGTATAATTATGTTGCACCAATAAAAGTATAAAAAATAAAATGGCATTCAGTATTTCATACCTGTGACCACAGGCAAAATATTTAACCTTTCACTTACTCATTTCCTCATCTTTAGAATGGAGGTTAGCACATAGTGTCAAGAGGGTTGTAAATGAGTTAATACATGTAAGCAGCATTCAATTGCTAACTATTGTTGTATTACTTAGTACTAGAATCTCAATAATAATTAGCGCTGGGACATTTAGGGATTAGAGAGCAACAATAGTTCTGAGCCCTTGCCAAATGCTTTCTGTATTCTTCTTTCAAGCTGGATCTAGTTGAGCAATAAACAGAGGAGTCAGAACTAGGGAAATCAAAATACTATTATTACTGACAAAGCTGATTCGACAACATGACTTTGTATTTGATCCAAGTGGCCTTTCTAATATTTCACTCCTGAATTAGATAGATCTATCCACTAGCACAGTTGGGTAACTGCAGGCTTCTTAGTACAGGGCAGAAAGCCGACCAGGATGGACCTGTGTGTGGGTAGGCAGGCAGGTCTGAAGAGAGGAGAGCAGATGGGGCTGAGCAGTGCCTGCTCCCTTCTTTCTTCAAAGTCAACCTGCCAAGTAACTCAGAAGGGAAGGAGACAAGAAACAAAGGTAGAAATGTGGAGGACTAGAATGTCCTAACAAAGGGAACATTTTACAGGGATACAGGAAGCCAATAATCAGGTTCATGTTTTATAACTTTTAGCAGTTAGGTATCCTCTCTGGTGTGATCTTGATGAACAGACACACAGGGGTTGTATGCTGCCTGTGTCTTTTAATTGCATTGGCTTGAGCAACCTCAGATTACCGAGAGCCCTAAAGCAGACACAACTACTTTTCAAGAAAAACTGACCACCAACTTCTCTTCCCTGTTCTATTGATATTTTATTAAATTTGTTGAGCCGGGCATGATGGCGCACACTTGTAATCCCAGTACTTGGGAGGCTGAGACAGGAGGATCGCAGGTTCACGGCCAGCCTCAGCTACTTAGCGAGGTTCTAAGAAACTTAGACCTTGTTTCGAAATAAAAAATAAAAAATAGGGCTGGGGGTGTAGCTTGGAGGCAGAATGTCTCTGGGTTCAATTCCCAATACCGCAAAAAAATTTGTGAATGTTTGATTTTTATTAAACTGCAGTAATGTTAGAGGTATGAGACCAGCCTCAGGTGATTACTATAAAAGGTTGTAGGAGCCCAAGATATCAACAGAGAGAACCATGACTTTATCCTTTGTTATTTCTAGGAAAATAATTTTTTTTGTGGTACTGGGGATTGAACCCAGGGGCATTCTACCTCTGGGCTATACCCCCAGCCCTAATTTTTATTCTTTATTTTGAAACTGGGTCTCACTAAGTTGCGGAGGGCCTCACTAAGTAGCTGAGGCTGGCCACGAACCCTGATCCTCCAGTCTCAATCTCCCAAGTACTGGGATTACAAACAGCATGTGCCACCACACCCAGCTTTTATTCTTTATTTTGAAACAGGGTCTCACTAAGTTGCAGACGGCCTCACTAAGTAGCTGAGGCTGGCTGCGAACCCGAATCCTCCGGTCTCGGCCTCCCAAGTACTGGGATTACAAGTGTGCGTCACCATGCTCAGCTCTAGGAAAATAATTTATTAGTCCAATTTTTATTGTTACTTTTATCCTAATTCAGTTGCTTTATTAAAAGGAACCTATCATTTTCCTGGGAACATCTAAAAAAGTCAGTTTTATTTTTTTATATGTAGGTGAAATTGTAATGATTTTTCTGGTGTTTCAGGTAACCAAGTCTAAGCTTATACAATTCATTTTAGATCAGAAATTTTTGGTAATGGTAGCAACCATTCTTGGCATAAAATTTGCAAGCACTATTCTGTTGTTCATTCAAAAAATGAGCAATTACCCTATAGAGTTATCAGTTATCCCTCTGGCTATTTCACTTGATTAGCCAAGCTTTTCTTTCTTCCTGCAGAGATAAATATTATATAGCAAAAAAATAACTTTCACCAGCTGAGTGGTGTGAAATTTGATTGGGGTTGAGTAATATAAAAACTTTTCCATTAGCTGTATATGATTGAGTCTCCACAATGTAAAATTAATCATTACTTATGTTACCAGAGATACATAGCTTCATTATTTGGAAACGAAATCTCCTTTCCCCCAGCAACATCCTTTTGTTTTTTGAATCTCAGGGCAGGGATTGGATAGTATAATTTCTTCTCCTAGGAATTCATTTTCTTCTGTGAATGACTGCTATTTGCATTATTTTATCAATAGCCAGAGTAATCAAGAAAGCGTATGATCCCATACCCCATATGGAGTTTTTGTTCTGGAGCTAGTACTGCTGACTGCCCTGCTGGTACCTTGAACTTGTCCTCTGCCCTGAAGTGGCAACGGTGCTAAAACACAGATGCCAGAGGCAAAGGAAAGTGGTTTGTTTGCTTCTGACCTTCTGACCCACTAATGGTGACAGTGACTTTCCCACAGTCTATTTGTTTCTCAGAGAAAGCAGTTTTGGGATTTATAAACATTTAATATATTGATTTTGTTCTTTCCTCACTTCTAAAAATATTCTATTACATTATGTGTATTTTTAATCTCGAATCATCCACCATATTTCTTTTTTTTTTTTTTTTGCGGTACCGGGGATTGAACCCAGGGGCATTTCACCTCCGAGCTACACCCCCAGCCCTATTTTTTACACTTTATTTTGAAACCGGGTCTCACAAAGTTGCAGAGGGCCTCACTAAGTAGCTGAGGCTGGCTATGAACCTGAATCCTCCGGTCTCCGCCTCCCAAGTACTGGGATTACAAGTGTGCGCCACCACGCCCGGCCATCCACCATATTTCTGAAGTGTTTCTTTCACATGTGAGTTTGTTCTTAAACATTACTTTCAAGGTCTCTTTCTACTGCTGCAGTCACTTTCCTTTCAACACTTACCTTGTTATCTCTGGATGAGTGCAGTCAGTTTCCTGACTATTCTCTCAACTCTAAACTGACATATAAATGCTGGAATGATTTTACGCAACTATTACTTTTGACAGGTTACTTCAGTATCACTTAGGATTCTCTTTGTTTTTAATGAAAACTCAAATGATGTTGCTATTGCAATAAAAGCATAACAAAATATTAATAGAGTAAGGGTTTATTTTGCTTACTCAATAAGAAATGCATAGCCGGAGCCAGGCATAGTGGCACATGCCTATAATCTCAGTTCTGAGGAGGCTGAGATAGGAGGATTGCAGGTTTGCAGCCAGCTTCAGGAACTTAGGCCTCGGGAACTCAGGCCCTCCACAACTTTATGAGACCCAAATAAAAAATAAAACAGGGCTGGGAGTGTAGCTCAGAGGTAAAATGCCCTGGGTTCAATCCCCAGTACCACAAAAAGAAAGAGGAGAGGAGAAGGGAAGGGATAAAAAAAGAAAAGAAATGTAGTTAGGCAATTTCAGGTTGCTTCAGTGACACCACAATTCCACAGAGGTTTCAGCTCTTTCTTTCTCTACTATCCTTAGCAGGCTATTTCCTCCTCATGCTTGCAAAATGGTGGTGCACAGAAGCCTTACATGCATATGACAGACTAAGAAAGACAAGGAGCAAAAGATATGTGCCAACTGAGTCTTATTCTTTTGTCAAAACAACAGTAGCCATATAAGAGACCCACCAGTATATTTCCTCTTCTTATTGACTGTATAACACTCCCCACCACCCACACACACACACACAGCTGCAAGGGAGCTTTGAAAGTCATGTTTTAACTTAGCAAGACCCTCAACAACTTAGTGAGACCCTATTTCAAGACAAAAGATAAAAAAGGGACTGGGGTTGTAGCTGAGAGGTAGAAGCCCCTTGGTTTAATCCCCAATACAGACAGAAGAAAAAGGGAAGGAAAGAAGGAGAGGAGAGGGGAAGGGAGAGGGAAGGAAAGGAGGCATACAGGAATGTTTTAGTTGAGTAATGGCTATCCAATACAAAAATTCAGATTCCATTAGAAAGCGAAGATGATGGGATAGATCTTGAACCAACAACTAGCAATGTCTGTCACAATTTCCCTGTTCAGAAACATATTCATTCCATGTTGCCTAGCATATTAGACTCTTCAGCCTAGGTAGCATTACAAGACCAGAGTCAGACCTTTAAAAAGAACTAACAACTGAAAAAAGGTTAATCACCTTTCGTAGGTAAGTTGAATTTTATAAAATGTTTAACAAAATCTATGAAAAGACCAAGTGTTTTTCTCTTGACTATTTCAAAATTTTTGAAAATAGTAAATATTCTCTCAAATCTTTTCCCCCCTCCCTTTTTTTTGTACTGGGAATTGAACTCAGGGGCATTCTACCTCTGAGCTACACCTCCAGCACTATTTATTTTTTTATTTTTTATTTTTTTGCGGTACCGGGGATTGAACGCTGGGGCGTTCTACCTCTGCGCTATGCCCCCGGCCCTATTTTTTATACTTTATTTTGAAACCGGGTCTCACGAAGTTGCGGAGGGCCTCACTAAGGAGAGAGAGAGAGAGAGAGCGAGAGAGCTGAGGCTGGCTGCGAACCCGGTCTCCGCCTCCCAAAGTACTGGGATTACAAGTGTGCGCCACCACGCCTGGCTAGCACTATTTATTTATTTATTTTGAAGCAGGGTCTCACCTAAGTTGTGGAGGGCCTCACTAAGTTGCTGGTGTTGGCCGTGAACCTGCAATCCTCCTGTCTCAGCCTCCATTTCAGCCTCCCAAGTACTGGGATTATAAGCGTGTACTACCATGCCTGGCTGTTTTCCCTCCTTTTTGTGCTGGGCTGGACGGTTTGGTGAGACTACCTTGCTGACATGTTCACCTTCTACCTGTCTGTTTCAGTAGTGCTTCCTTCACAGACTACTGTATTAGAAGGATGTGAAATTTTAACACCATGAAGGTGGTTTTTTCACTGCAGAGTATTAAGGAAGTTATTGATCCTCTCTGGGTTTCATCATCTGTGAAATGAGAACACTGGCCTTAATAGAAAAATGGGCAAAGAACAGAAGCAATTCGCAAAAATGTATATGCAGATAACCAATAAAACTGTAAGAAAATATTAAGCCTCACTTATAACAAAAGAAAATTAAATCTTAAATTAAAGATAACATTCTAAAAATCTTAAGCCGGGCATGGTGGCGCATGTTTGTAATTCCAGTACTTGGGAGGCTGAGACCGGAGGATCACAGGTATGAGACCAGCCTCAGCAATGTAGCAAGACCCTCTTTTCAACATAAAAAAAAATAAAAAGGGCTGGCGGTGTAGCCCGGAGGTAGAAGGCCCTTGGATTCAATCCCCAGTAACAAAATAAAAAATAAATAAATAAATAAATATCAGCCGGGCATGGTGGCGCACACTTGTAATCCTATTACTTGGGAGGCTGAGACTGGAGGATCTGGGTTCGTGGCGAGCCTCAGCTACTTAGTGAGGCTCTCCACAACTTAGCAAAACCCTATTTCATAATAAAGAATAAAAAATAGGGCTAGGGGTATAGCTCGGAGGTAGAATGCCCCCGGGTTCAATCCCTAGTACTGCAAAATAAATAAATAAATAATACAGTATCAGAGATGTAATACCCAAAACCAGTAAGAAAATAAACAAGTCGGGGCTGATGATGTAGCTCAGTGGTATACAATGCGCTTCACATGCTTTGAATTCAATCCCTAGCACCAAAAGGAAAAAGAAGAAGAAAAAGAAAGTTATTCTCAGGCACAATTAGTCTAAAATAGTAAAGCTTTCTGCAGGGCACTTGTTCCCATTTATCAGAAGCTTTAATAAAAATGCACAAAATTTTTACCCTGCAATCCTACTTCAAGGAACTTTTTTTTTTTTTTTGGCGGTACCGGGGATTGAACCCAGGGGCGTTCTACCTCCGCGATACACCCCCGGCCCTATTTTTTATCCTTTATTTTGAAACCAGGTCTCACGAAGTTGCGGAGGGCCTCACTAAGTAGAGAGAGGAGGGGGGAGAGAGGGAGGGAGGGAGGGAGAGAGAGAGAGAGAGAGCGCTGAGATCCTCAAGTCTCCACCTCCCAAAGTACTGGGATTACAAGCACACCACCACACCTGGCTTCAAGGAACTTTTCATACTGCAATTTTAGAGAAGTATACAAATGATTGACCTGATAATTTGATACAAAGTATTTTAAACTCTAGCCAGGTTTTTCCCTTTCCTGTAGTAATTAAATTCATAGAGCTTTCTAAGAAATCAGTATATAATTTACTGTCAAATCTTTTTCATTCAAAAGAAAATCTAAGCCATGAACATTTAGCATGTTTTCTCCCCGTTGTATTAAGGGGACAATGGCAACTATTTTTAAATAGATGCAGATGTGTAACTTTTTAAAATAAAAATCATTTTGAGTTTCTTTGTTCATTTGCTTATTTTTGCTTTAAAATGTCTATTTTGGTCTTATCTATTTTACTTCAATAAAGTCCAGATAGAACTTGCCTTATGGTCTAGTGCCTTAAGATTAGACTTTTGTTTCTATCTTCTATCTTTTCATTGAATTTTAGTCAGTAAACATCATACGCCAAAGTTTTCTACAGTATTTCCTCCCACACCTCCTCTTTCTTTTTTATGGTGCCAGGGATTGAACCCAGGCCCTTGTATATATGCTCTCCCACTGAGCTCTGCCCCAGCCCTCTCACATCTTTAAAGCATGAAGCTGTGCCCCTTGCCAAATTTATCTTCAGATTTATTCCTTTTCTAGTGCTGTTCTATCTGTAAAATATTCTGTTCATTTACATTCAAGGCTTAATTCACGATACAGGAGAAAAGATAGATGGTATAATTGAATTTATAGAAAGTCAAGTGAATTGTAGCTTTCACTTCTCAGCACTTTATAAAACTGATGATAATCAGATCATCTCTAAAAGGTGAATCCATGGTTTGATATGGTAGATGTCTTTTTAAAGCTAATAGGCACCTTTAGGCTAACTCAGCACTGAATACTATTAAATATATAAGAAGCTCATTTGACAGCCCTCCTATTAACCTATTATCTACTTGCCAGATTGAGACTTTTTCTCTCTGTTAGCCATACCAGTTGATGCCCACAGCATACTAGAAGTTATCAGATTACTCTTGAATATACCATGCATGTCTCAGTTAACCTGTTGAGTTATATTACTACTAAAAATTAGTTCCCAACTTGTTTATTCCAGTTTTTCTTGAAATTGAAATTATGTAGTTTTACTAGTATATGATCCAGTGACATGCTTGTATGAAAAAATATTTCAAAGAAACTAATTCTGTGAAACTAACAATGAAAGTTTTAGGGAAAGGATGCAGGTAAGTTATTAGAAAATTGCTGTTACTATAGCTGGGCACAAAGTACATGCCTGTAGTCCCAGCTGCTCAGGAGGCTCAGGCAGGAGGATCCCTTAATCCCAGGAGTTCAAGATCAACCTGGGCAACACTGTGAGACCCCATCTCCAGAAAAGAAAGCAAACAAAAAAGAAAGAGGAAAACTGCTGTTGTTGAATTAGTCAAGAGTAAGACAATTACTGAATAGGGGTGGATTTTTTTTTAATTTAAAGTGTTTAAAATTGGAACTGCAGCCGGGCGTGGTGGCGCACGCTTGTAATCCCAGTACTTTGGGAGGCAGAGACCAGAGGATCCGGGTTTGCGGCCAGCTTCAGCTCGCTCTCTCTCTCTCTCTCTCTCTCTCTCTCTCTCTCTCTCT
>PVJS01030950.1:0-23752 GCA_004027185.1 Glis glis | reverse complement strand
AAAAAAAAAAAAAAAAAAAAAAAAAGAAGAAAGACTTATTTTGGTTTATGGATTCAGAGGTTTCAGGCTGTAGTCAGCTGGCTCCACTGTTTCTGGGCCTGGAGTGAAGCAGGACAACCTGGCAGAAGGGTGTGGTGGAGCAAAGCTAGCTATAAGCAGAGAAAGGGAGGGACTGGGACAAAATAAACCCTTAGAACTTTAAGAACCCTATTACTTTTATGAAAAATTCTAGTTTGCTAGAAATTAAGGTGAAATAATTTTTTTATATTAATAAAATTGAGTAGACTATCTGCATATTTGTGCAAAAAATATCTCACAATACTGAGTTTTGAGGGCACAGGTTATAACTGTAGACACCTGAAGTCTGTAAGAACTACAAATATTAAAACATAGCATCCTGTTCTAGTAACATGTCTGCTAAGTATATTGCCATTGAGAAAATTAGCTATCTACAGCAGGGATTGGAAACCCAGTCTGTGGACCAAAAATACACCATTGTCTATATTTCAAAATAAAGCTTTATTGGTAAGCAGCTATATATGTTTACATATTGTCTATGGCTGATTTTACTCTATAACAGCAAAAATAAGTAATTGGGACAGAGACCCAATAGCTCTCAAAGCCTATGCAATTCATTTTCTTACCCTTGATCTATGAGAAGGTAAAAGGAAACTTGTGATAACAATTGCGCTGAAACTCTTTTCTTGCTCTGAGTTCAAAAAGTTCATAGATTTAAGAGAAGAGTTCCAGATTTTCAGGAAAAAATTTATTAGCCCTTTTTAAGATGAATTACAGTAATCAATGTGTCTAAGCACTTTCCTTGCATTTATATTGGCATTGCATTTCAAAGGATTTTTGTGCAAAAATAACTGAAATGTACAAAGGTAGCTGGGGTCTAAATAAACTGGTAAGTTCTGAAAAACTATCACAAAATGTTTCTCTGTACAAAAAAGTATAGAAATAGCTGAAAAAGTAGCAAGAATCACACAAGAACTACCATGTAACTAAGACTTTCCTTAAGCTGCCAGGTCTTTTTAACAAACAAATCCTGTTTCAAATGGAACACACTCTTTTCCTAAAATAAATGATAGAATAGGATTATTCACCAGGAAAAATAAATGGGAGTTACAAAATAAGCTTTCCATTAAAGGAATTAGAGCATGTATTTTTCTGTACACTTGAAATATTAAGTTTATAATTCATTTTTCCATATGTAAATAACAGAAACAAGAAATAGGCATACATCTTATTATTAGACAGCCATTGCACTGGATGCACAGTTTACAAGAACAAAATATCAACAAGAATCTCAAAACGTCATCATCAGATTTGTTTCCAGTGTCAGATATGGAAGGCAACTTCAAGTTCCTTAAAGGGCTTTTATATAGTGAACTGATGTCAAAACTCTGAAAAATGCAGATTGCCAATATATACTTGGTACTATTTAGCTTTGATATTACAATGTTGTCACCACAAGTTGCAATTACAGAAAAATGTTAAAATTAAATGTTTGCCTCTATTAAATATATGATAAAGAAATGAAAATAACCATTTACCTGTATGTTAGTAAGAATATATCATTCAATTCAAACTGTCTTAAGTTGTATATTACTTGACATAATATGAAATACAAGAATTCAGATGATGTCATCAGGATTTAGATTTTCACCAAATTTGTCTCTTCTCTATTCTGCCCCCAAATAGAAGGCCTTAGCCATTGTAGACTCTAGCATCCTAGCCCCCCACTATACACTATATGACAGATATACTATATGACAAACTACTATTCTGCTACTCTGTTAGCAGTCTTCATGTGGAAATTTACTTAAAATCACATGTTTCTGGTATACATATATTCCTTAGACTATCCAGAACTAATCAACAGTCCTTTCCAACAAACCTAGGAGTTTTCTATTTTGTTTTCATTTAAACTCTCTGCCTAGGTATATCACTGAAAGTTGAAAAACTGGGTAAATAATACACCATCCTCCTCAAAGAAATACTTGTGGCCCTAAGGCAAAAGTTGTTTCCTAGCCTTGTATAGTTATTTTCAGGCACTCTCTGTGCATTATCTATTTTTGCTGTAGAACAAACAACTCACTGTCTCGGTAGATTAAAATAACAACATCTCTTTTCTTTGCTCCTTTTTTGTTTGGTCAGCTGAGCTGGTTCTGCTCAAGGTCTTCTCTTTTTGTCTGCTAGAGTCCTAGAAACTGAGATGTGTCTTTCCATGGAGACTGTTGGGAGTGTTAGAGGAGGAAATGGAAGCACAGTATACTTCTGAAGATCTTGGGTTGGAAGTTCTACACTGTCACATCTGTCCACATTGCATTGGCCAAAGCACATTGCATAGCCAAGTACAAAACAAACTGAGCAAGAGGATATACTTTACCATACTAGTGAGAGTTAACGTACTGCAAAGTCAAGGGGAAGAGTGAATTGATAATTCTGTTATACAAAGGGAATGAAGAATTGGTAACATCTACTACACTATTTCATGAAGTAAACCCAAGGGTCATCTTCTGTGAAGTATAAGCTTATTTTATTGGCAATAAGTTCAATCTACTCTATACATTGCCAATTCTTTCTAGAGTCTTCATTTCATTAAGTGTCAATCTGAACTTTTTGTGCTGTAAGTTTTGATCTTTTTCTGTCTTGAATGATATGTTAGTGAAAAATTGAATGAGACTATGTTGGAGCTTGTTAGACAGTCATCAGTTTGAACCAGTGACCTGCATACTTTGTTGCTTTGATTTTTTTAAAGTAGAGCTGATAAAGATCTCTTCAAGAATATGAAAAGAATTTTCAAGTTGTTATGTTTGGAAATCTCTAACTGCTGACTCTATCAATGGTATAAAACAACTTTGTAAACTGAGAAAAGCTTGTGTCCTCTCAGCTTTAGGAGTCTAATCTATAAAGAAAGAGGATTATTGAAATCATACCCTGGGTAATGGCATATTCCTCAGTAATACAGTATACAGAATAATTTTATATTTTATAATCACTTATCTTAATCATCAAATAAAAACATTTTTAATCTATAAACTTTATCTTGGAAAAATATAACTTAAAGATCAGTTATTAAAATGCAGATCACCACATTTTAAAATTCTAATTGTATATCTAATTTAAATTCAACCCCTCTAGGAAGTGGCAGAGGGGAACTTTCTGGAGAATTGAAAGTATTCTGTATCTTGATAAAAGTATGCATTTTATCAGTGTACACATTTGTGAAAAATCAGCAAATGTACATTTAAGAGTTAAATATGTCACTATGTGTGCATATAGCATCCACAGTCCAGTGGTGCCAGGGCAGTGGGAAAAGTTGCCAAAAGACCAAGGAAGACACAGAAGATGGGGTGGAGGGCATAAGGTTTATGGGGAAATACAGGGAAGATCTGGTGGCAATGGGCTGGACAGGAGACTTTGCCACAGTCCAGTGGTGATGGCTTGAGAGAAGTACTTCGGGTCCAACCCTCATGATGCTTTACCAAGAGTTGGTCCTCTCTCTGACAATACTATCCCAGAAAAGGAGGTTTCTACCTTATGGTAATTTGTTCAGTAATGGCCAGCTAGATGAGGGAGAGACATGTATCATTTCCATAGTGCCCTCAGTTCCACAGCAGATTCCAGAGAGAGAAGAGTTTTATCAGTTAGGTGAAGCAGTGACATCACCAGCATGAGCCTGCTTTGTTCCTAGTATGACCATGATCCCAAGGAGAAGCTGTCTTGGCGCATGTGCAAAAAAAACCCCAGATTTCTACAGATAACACTAGAGAAGGTCATCATCATTCAAGTTGATCTGGTCATTCCTGGCCGGCTATATTTGCTCCCTTGAATTGGTCAGTTTCCTGGGAACTAAAGGGATATTCCAGGGACATAGTGTCTTATTCTTAATATAGTCCATTTTACCTTTAGAAAAACAGACAACGTTGGATTATTATTGGGTTTGCTTTTGAATGAAGGTAGAATATACCACCCCAAAATATTCCACTTTGATCTCAGGGTTAAACTAAAGGTGACTAGAAGAACAGCAGATGCATGGAGAGCAGTCCAATCTCCCCTTTTCTTCCTAAAAATAGGAGATAAAAATTTTCATGTGAAAGATTCCCTTCTGGTACCAGGAGAAAAGAAACATTTGATGGCAAGTCATAGCAGAGAATTCTGTACAAACAGACCTTGTCAAAATATAAAAATTATTAATGTACTGTAGCCTCCCCACATGATATAGTTACTTCTCCATAATTGCCTTTCTTTGCTCAACCTAATACAAAAGTATTTAGATATTCCCAATTTGCATTTTCTCCTGTTAATCTTTCTTATGTCAAATTAATTCTCAGGCCAATTCCAGACCCTAGGAGGATGGAAGTGGAATTTTGCCACCCCCACATTTCTCACAGTGGCATGGCTGAGCTATTTTCAAACTATATTTAGCATTATTATATATTTTGTTTTAACAAACAAATAAATACATTAAAGAAAAGGGGAAGCATTGTTGAAGAATATTCCTCAGCTTTGCCCACTGGGAGGGCATAAAAAATGGCATAGCATACTGGTAACACTGAGCATTTTCAAAGCCAAGATTTTGTTTTCTAAAACCTATTCACCACTAAGGAAGGCAGGGCTCTTGGTAAAAAGATTGACGTAAGTACAGAGAAAATAAGTCAATCCTGGAACATCTTGTTATGCAGTAATAGAGAAAATGTTCAAAAAACGATGGGAATACACAAAAAGTATACAGATGCCCACTAGAAGGTGCTCAAACTGGCCAATCTAGGATATTTTGAACATCAACTGATAATAGACTTAAAACCCATCGAATAAAGAACCATGTAGGCATACAGAAGAAAATTTCTCTTTGCATTAAAATGGCAGTCAATAACTACAGAAGACATTGTGGAGTTAGAAAATCATTAAAATGATTGAGGGCACAAGAGTGAGAAAAATAATATTCACATAGTTTCAAAGCATCTCATACATAATAGTTATGAAAAGAAAATAGTGACTTGATCAGGGAGAAGCTTTGCACATAACATTTAAACATATGATCAAGTTAATATCACCTTACACACCTCTTATACAATGCCTTCAGCAGACACATTATCTCTTCTGTGGTATTCTTGCCAAAAATGTAGTAGTTGAAACTGATTATGAGTAAATATCAGATAAACCTGTATTGAGAGGTATTCTATAAGTGAACTGTATTTAAAATAGACATATGGATTTTTAAAAAAGAAGTACTGACAAATTTTCCAAAATTAAAGGCATATAACAAATAAATACATTGGATCCTTTAGGAAGAAAATAAAATTAGTGACATTGGAACAACTGATGAAATTTTAATATGAATTAGAAAATATTGTACTCTTGTAATATTGTCAAAATGCCTGATTTTGATAATTGTATAGTCATTGTTTTTATTCTTAGATGCACATTGAGGGGTTTAGTGGTAAGAGCATATGTCCAATTTGCACAAACACATGCACAACTTATTCCTTCCATCTTTGGCAAGACTCATGGTTTAAGGGAGTAAACTTGGAAGGAGAGTTGATTTACATTTTCATCCTCCTTTTCTCTCAGCTGTCAAGGAATAGTAAGAATAAGGAATGGGATAGTGATAGATTAATGGTTAAGCATGGCAAGTCTTTTTTGTATAGCCTCACAACAAATCCTGAAAAATATTTATGCCTCCAAACATTTTTTTTAGAATCCCACTGTTTTCAGCTGGAGTCCTATTCATATGCTAAGGAGAAATAGGAAAAATCCTATTTGGCTTTCTATTAAATTAGTTTACATCTCTAACATTTAAACCTCTGGGTGAACTTAATATATCCTTAGATGTTGTGGGTTAAATAAAGAATCTTTGCAAGCTTGAACTCTCTCTAAATTTCTGACCATCAACTCAAACATCATTCCACACTCCTATATGACAGAAATTTTATCCTTGGAACCAGAAATTTGTTATGGCATCTAGTTTATGCAAATATAGAGTCAGTAAATAGCATCAAAATGAGTTCAATTCTAACAGTATATATCCAAGCTTCATTTTTAAAATATATAACCCAGGTCTTGTAACAAGCCAACTAACTTTGTTGCTAGAAATCTTTATGGGTATAAAGCCAAGTTTGTGCTGTTCCAAAAACCAGTTAAATTTCCCAGATACTCTTATGGTCCTTGGAGAACCACTAGCAAAATCTATTGCCAAGTAGGAAGAAAACTTAAGGAGTCACTCAAGTGTAGTGTCAGAGAATTCTAGATAACAAGAAAAACAAAGATTTATAGTGTAACTGTGGAAAGAGAATATGTGGGTGTGAAAAATAAAATTGGCTCCTGAGGTTTTACTACAAATATATCGCCATCAATTTTTCTAGAGAGGAGGCAGAAAATTGCCTGATGACATTAAAACCAGTGCAGATGGAAAGCAGAGAACATGCAGGAGACCAAAATGACACAAAAATGAAACTTCATCTTATTCATAATGTTTATATCTATATAACTGTGAACCGACAACCCACTTGCCAACTGCGTTTTCTTTGGTAACCAGATGATGTGTATCATATTGACATTAAATTCCACCCAGAATTAGGATATGTGACTTTAAAATCAAACACTTAATATTACAGAGCAGAAAAGGTTATGTTTGGCTTATATACCAAGAATATAAACTAATGTTTCTTGGAAAGTCATATAATCATTCTCAGTGTATAGTATACAATAGCTTCCATGAGAAGAATATATGCTAGAGTAAAAAATAACCATTGAGTTAAGTAAACTATATTCTACTTTGGACTTGATCATTCGTAATTCCAATACCATAGCCAAATAACACTGTGTCTTAGTATCCTTTTTGAAAATATGACAATTTTCAAGGTTATTTCTTTGATTTCTATTGACTCTAAAATTCTAATTCAAAATACAAATAGAAAAATATCTTTCAGAGTTCTTAGTCCAGGAAGAAAGAAAATTTGTAACTCTTTATATCAACCATAGCTTGTTTTCCTTAGCATATTGCAATAAAGCAACAATTATGTTTAAAACTAAAGTCACATGCAAATCTCTAAAATAACACATGAATTTGGAAGATGTTTGTCCTTTTCACTAATCCATAGTCTCCTACTGCTTTTAGATCAATGACTGGGGCATGTCTCAGCATAGCTTCACCAGGGAAATATCATCCCTGTGTATTTCCTTATTTTGTCTCTTGAGAAGGTCTATAAGCAATTACACACCAATAACATTGAGAACATCTAGAGGCAAAATATTTTTTCTATAAAAAAACTTCTCCACTAAATGTAACCAGGCCTCCTTCAATCAAAGACTGATTTTAGGGCTAAGAAAGGTAGATGAGAATGAAATCTTGTTATTCTAAAAAATAAGAAAACGCTTAAAAATAACAGAGAAATGTCAAAAGGACAAATCATCTTCAGGGCTCATATTGGCCAATCTGTTACTTTGAGCAGCAAAATAGGTAATGATAGTAACTCAATGAAGAAATAACAGTCCATGAGCCCACAGTTATATGCACCCATGCATAGATGTAATTTTTCATTGTAGTTGGATGACAAAAATATTTGGAAAGAGCCGGGAGTGGTGGCGCATGCTTGTAATCCCAGTACTTTGGGAGACGGAGACCGGAGGATCCGGGTTCGCGACCAGCCTCAGCTCTCTCACTCTCTCTCCCTGTCTCTCTCTCTCTCTCTCTCTCTCTCTCTCTCTCTCTCTCTCTCCTTTAGTGAGGCCCTCCGCAACTTCGTGAGACCCGGTTTCAAAATAAAGTATAAAAAATAGGGCCGGGGGTGTAGTGCGGAGGTAGAACGCCCCTGCATTCAATCCCCAGTACCGCAAAAAAAAAAAAATTTGGAAAGAATAATCATGTCAGAAGATTGTTAGTAGATATTAACATGAGGGTGAAAGTTAAATGAAGAACAGAATAATTAATAGTCAAGATATGTATCTCCTTACACATTGCTTAATAACAAAAGACAACAATGGGATTTTATACTGGGGAAACCCCAACAGGCAAACACCACCTTAATCATATGATCAAAGTTGCTGTGATCAACAGCCTGACAGACTGATATCATCCACTTGCTGATGTAATGCCATAGGAAGAATTGCACCCATCTTCTGTGGTATTCCTGCCAAAAATGCATAATCTGGGTTTTATCATGAAGAAACATCAGAAAAATCCAAATTGGGGTGCATATTATAACTAATTGTCTTATCACAAAAGCCCATGCAACTTTTTCAGAGTAATGGAGTAATGAATACCTACATGCAGTAATGGACTAATGAATGGGTAATGGGACTAATGAATACCTAAATGCAGTATATGTTTTTGGATTCTTTTTCTGGACTGGAAAAAATGACAGTTGTGAAAAACATTCTTGTGGACATTCTCAGAGTTTGGGTGATTCCTCCCTGTTTCTTATAGCTGTATTCAGGCCAGATCAGTTACCTGGTGTTTCTCTTGTAAAGCTATGAAGCTATTCTCATAAGGGTACACTTTGTTTCAAAGCTTAAGAAATTTGCTTTTGTTTGGTGGTAATCTTGTCTCCTGGACATCCCTAGGCCAGGTCATATCACAGTGCCAAGTGACACGTGTTGACACTGCAAGATGCTTGAGTGGACCGGGGGCTGTCATTAATCTTAGAGTCATTCTGCGTCACTTAAAGTATACTAAATCATAACATAATCACAGTAGTGACTCCTCAATACCTTTGTCATATTCCATTGCTTAGAAGAAAATCAAGGAAAGAGATCATACAGGAGCATGGATACCAGAAGCCAGGAGTCACCAAAGGTGAACTTAGTATCTGTCCATAACAGTGGACTTCTGTAGACTTTCCAAATCACAACTGCTGTCATACAAGGTGTGGTATAATTACCTGATTAGAGAAGGACAATTCATAATAGTAAACCAGCTTATCTCTGAAGAAATCACAATGCTATATCTCTACCTACCTCATAAAATAACCAAGTTGGAAACTATCCAAATAGTATTTTGCAATGGGAATGATAAAATCAGCATGTATATGTTTACAGAAATGAGAGAACAAAAATGCTGACTTTATAGAGAATGCCACAAAAATTATTGCTAAAAATATAAACTACCATTAGTATTTATCTTGTGTGATACCTACCAGCTGAACGTACACAAAGAACAAGACAAATTTAAAATTTAATTATTATGAAGATTTTAGCACACTCCAAATTTTGGTTTAACAATAGAAGAAATGACAAATGCTTCTTCATCTATTGTCAAACAAAACATGCATAAACAGAAAAGAGGATATTATAGGGAATATAATGAATAATTGTAAAGCAACTTTCCATGTTAAAAACAAAATATTCCCAATATTCCTAGAAATCTCATGTAATTAGGAACTTTCCATTCTAAAGATAGAATATATATATATATATATATATATATATGATTTTACATATTCCTTTGAACATATATGGAATTTTATTTTTATAGCAAATCCACAAAGTATATTTCTGGGAAGTACGGCATTTAAAATTACTTAATATGAGACCCAAGAGAAATTTTTAAGAATATTCATAGAAATATAATTACTATCATTGGTTCTTTTATCTATAAGCCTTTCAAGGGCAAAAATGATAGCTTCTATATTAGTAGTAGTTATGATATAATACAACAATAAATTATTTAGCTTTTATATCCTTACTATATGGCTTAAAACTGTAAAAGAGTAATTTTAAATTCTCATTTACTTGATTTAATAATAGTAATAGGAACAAGAAGGGCCAGAGTAAGGGGGATAAATAGATGAAGAATCAACTAATTCTAAATAGTGCTAAATTCTTGGGTACTTAGAATATGTCAGGTGCCATTCAAAGCGGCCTGCATATGTTCAAACAATTATGACCTCCACTAAAACATGATAATACCATAAGAACCTAAGGTACAAATAAATATATGAAAAGTATAAAATACCATTACCAAAGTAAAAATAAATAGTAACATTTACTAAATATTTGGAAATATTTAAATGTTAAATCTCAGTGTGGGTTGACACAAAGAGCAACAGGTACTTTCAGGCATTCCCAGTGATAAATTATGATTCTGGATGAAACATTATACATATCATTGAAACTCTTTAAAATTCTCATCTTTTGACCTAGTATTTCCACTTGTATCTTACAAAACTAATCAAAGCTACAAAACTATGTTTTAATAAAATGTTACCATACTAACCAAAAATGATAAGCAAGCCACATGTTCAACAACTAAATAGAAAATTAAATTTTGCCTGCAGAAATGAAGTGAAATGACAATTTTTTAACAATTTTAGCAGTATAAACTAACATAAAATAGCACAAAATAGAATTTAAAAGTATATTATTAGTTTGCTGAATATAGCATATAGTACTATTTTTAACCTACAAAAATTGTAATTTCATATTAATCTAATATATCTGTGATACTTTTATATGGTAAAATAAGGGGTGGTATTTTTAACCTATCTTTCCACATGTTTAACCTTCTGGTAAGCAAATATTAGGTTTATTTAAATGAAGTATTTATTCTTTAAAAAAGCATTCCTTTGAAGCCGGGCATGGTGGCACACATCTATAATTTCAGTACCTGTAGGTTGAGACAGGAGGATTGCAAGTTTGTAGCCAGCCTCAGCAACTTAGTGAGACCCTGTTTCAAAATGAAAAAGTAGAGCTGGGGTATAGCTCAGAGGCAGAAGACCCCTGGGTTCAAATCCCCAGTACCACATACACACACACACACACACACACACACACACACACACACACACATCCTTTTAGTATACCAAATAAAACAAATGTCTGGATTTTTTCGAGTGTTTTTATTTTGTTTTTGTTTTTGTTTTTGATACACCTTAAAATATGCCCACATGCATTTTTCTGCCATCTTAATCCCAGATCACAATTTTCATCTCTGTTTAGGCAGAGAAAATTTGTTAACTCAAAAACAGGTCTGTTATGAATGAATTAGCAGAATTTTGTCCACAGAGCAAAATCAAGAAAAGTCCTACTTATGTCATACCAGAAGGCATTGAAAATATGAATACAAACATTCCTAAATCAACATCATGAGATAAGAAGCCCTGCTTGTCTTGAAATGAGAAAGTTGCATTCCAGTCACTAATTTATAAAAAGACCTCATTTGTTCACTAATAGTATATTCTATATATTAGTATCTTAAATAGGTTATTATTTAATAATAAAATCTTTATCATATTTGTATAGTTACTATACTTGTCTGAGGAATTGTTCATAGAATACCTTAGAGTTTTCAGCTATTAACCAGAAAATTAAAGCATGCTGCTGAATTTCACTTCTGTTGTAAAATTGACAAGTCAGCAGGATTAAATTTATGTCAGCTAGGATATGCTTTTATGCCTCTTCAGGGAACAGAAATAAAGACATCAAGAGCTAGCATTCTCTTTCACATAGTTTAAATAGCTCTTAGAACAGAGTTTCCTCTGACACACTGAGTGGACACCTAGAGAAAAAATATCTAATATTTAGCTGCTCAAAATCTAAATGAATTAATGAATTACCCATGTTCTTCTCTTATTCCAACACCCCACACTCAAAATTATACCCATAATAGTTTAGTTAAATCAGCTGCAAAAGCTTCAAAGAAAAAAATCCATGATCACTGTACTATAAGCAGTATTTATTTTTCTGGCAAGGATCAGACTTACTAACCAAAATAACAATATTGTAATATCTAATATTAGAGTGCCTACTATCTTCTGGACATGACCTATGTGTTATTTATTTAATACTTACAAAATCTATGAAGAAGTAAAGATACAAGGAATTCATAATACTTGCCCAAAGTTACTCAGATTCAACCTTGAGCAGACTCACTTGAGAGCTGAAAATCCTATATACATACAGACATAGAAAGACAGGAGGGTAAAAGTTTGGTATGGAATAAGATATGTTGACTTATGTTTTTCCCTTATTATAGTGATATTTTTATGGGGGAGTAGAAGAGAAAGGAATTTTAAAAAAGATTGGTCGAATCCAAATTATGGTAAACTAATTATGGATTCTGAAATACAACAGAGACTACAAAAAATCTTTCAGCAGAGGAATAACAAAATCAGAGTGGTGCCTTAAGGAAAAGGATTAATGATCAATGTTAATTTAATTTTTAAACTACTGTTAAACTATAACCCTGGATCTACTTTAGAAGTGGGAGTATTGAATTTGCTTTTGAAAAATAATGTTGCTTCATGGTTCTGCTCACAGATTTATAGTGAGTGAAGTTTCACCTTCTGGCATCTGTTAGACCTTTCATGAATGACCTGGGACTATATAAACCTTGTATAGACTTCTTGGGGGAACAAAGAACATAACTCTCAACTAATACCAACAATATGTAGATAAGACTTTTCATATTTCTAACTTAAAAAAATCACAAATCTTCCACCATTTTCCATTTCTATTGTCACCAACCTTACTGAAGTTACTATTATCTCATGCTCAGAACAGTGCACTAGCCTCCTAAATGATGTCTGAACTTGATGTCTTTCCCTTTCTAACCTATAATTTGTTTTTATAACTATAATCTCATTTCTCTCATCAACAATATTTTCAATGACTCTCAGTAACCTACCAAAATAATTTCAGATTTCCCAATGTGGCATTTAAAACTTTCCAAAATTTCTCTCAACATGTCTGTTTAATATCTCCTAATTGCTATGTCATTACCGGGTCATTCACAAAATGATTATCTTGCCCTTGTCCCCATGAAGGTAGAGCCTGGCATAACTGAAAAGAGCTAAAATTTAGGGACAGATGTAAATTTCATTCCTGGTATTTTAATTTGTTGAGCCATAGGTTTCTTGCAATTGTGTTAATTATAACCCTTATGAGTATTCCAAGACCTGTAGGCTATCTCAAAGACCAGGATATAAACAAATATGTGAGCCAATGGTAAAAAAAAAAATTCTTTCTCCTAAACTCAGAAAGGGAGAGGGGGATAAAAATAGTAATTTTGTTACTAAAAAAAACTGTTAAAGAGTCTTGGTCTTATAGTCTAATGGGTCCAAGTCCTGACCTGTGTCGTGCTCTGCACCTATAAGGGAATAACCATTGGACCACTTATCCCATCTGCATGATGTTTGGAGTCTGAAAAGTAGACACAGATGTCCAAGAATTCTGCCTTCTATTGTTCTGTAATATAGTGCCCAGATCTGGTGGGTATCATCCACAGTCCAAGCCATTAGACAGGGCCATTTCATTACATGGTGTTTAAATTCATGATAGAATCCAATAAAAACCTCCAGTGGTACATATTTCACTGTTGGCCTAAGCAATGACCTAATTGATTTGGCCTTGTCCTGGGCTATTCTTTTCTCTCCTGGAAAGAGTTCATTCCCAGGTGTTTCTTGACACTTCCTCATTTACTTCCAAGCAACCATCTTTAAGTTCTTAAAAGAGTCTATTTATTTCCTAATCTGTGTATCCTCTTGTGTAAGCATTAATAAATCTGTTATCTACTAAATTTTCATGAGAAGTATCATGATTTAGAGAATAATAATCATATCCATTGTATCACTCCCCCACCCAAATTTTGTTCTATACTGCCCTCTTTCAGGATAATAGACCAAAACTTATTTGTTAAATTTAAGTCCTTTTTTCAAGGTCCTACATTTTGTAAACATTTCTGTGAATACCATCGAAGAAATTGGGTTTAATACACACTTTAGTGCCTGTATAATTTTGTGATAACCATATGATTTGTCTTCTTAGAAGGAACCCTTCTAAGAGTTAAACATAATCCTACAGTGACAGTAAGAGTAATACAAAATAGTCCCAGATAAACAAGGATATGTGATCACCCTACTTGAAATGAATGCCTTTAACATCCATTTGGGTCAATATGAAATGCAGAAGCAAAATATATCTGTCCACTTTCTCTATATCCATTTCAGTTACTGCTGCTTTTAGTATATATACTACATTGTTTATGGTTTATTGGAGGGTCTCCTAAGAGTTCCAACTATGTATGTGCTGATCAAGTATTTAAATATTCCCCCAGAGCCTGGTGTGGTGGTGCACACTTGTAATCCCAGTACTTGGGAGGCTGAGACAGGAGGATGTGGGCGTGGCCAGCCTCAGCTACTTAGGCCCTCCGCAACTTAGTGAGACCCTGTTTCAAAATAAAGAACAAAAAATAGGGCTGGGGGTGTAGCTCAGAGGTAGAATGCCCCTGGGTTCAATCCCCAGTACTGCAAAAAATAAATAAATAAATAAATAAATAAATAAATAAAAATAAAAATAAATAAATAAATATTCACCCAGACATTTATTTCTTTATATACTATTCATCTGAACTCTTTCCTAACTCCCTATGTACTTAACAATTGTGAATGCATAGGAGATGAATATGACACTGTTCATTCTCTGTCATTGTGTCTGTTTTTCAAGTTTATGATGATAATTCCAATAAACCCCTAATAACAGGCTAAGGGATCTCACAAATCTACTTCCTCTACATTGATTTAAACTGACCTTTTAAAATGAATAAACTCAGAATTCACAACTTCAAAAATCTTGATCTTAGGAAAATACCTTTAATCTTGGAATGCAAAACCCCAATTTCAATAATGAAGTCCCATGGACCCAACTTATCCACCATTCCCTAGAATAAGATAGACACCCTCATCCTAGCCATGTGCTAGGAACAATAGGGTTGTTCTGCTCTCCCTCTCATCAGGTGTTTGCACTCTTAACCAGTTCTAAACCTCTTATTTCTATTGGGAGTATGGTGATTGGAATGAATAGCTTATCCTTCTATTAGCAATGTTCACATTTTTATAATGTGTATAAACAAATTGATTTGCCCCCAAAAAGGAGCTCTGACCTCATTCAGTCATTCATGGCTGTCTTCAGTTTCCAAAATTCACTGAATTCTATCATTTTATTCTATTCATCTCTCCCCTTTAGAAGAAATGCTTACCTTTGGGGTGCCTCTGATCTATGCTTCTGCTATTTAGAAAAGTGGTCATGATAGTATTCTTAATTTCTCTATCCTCTGAATTTATTTGTCTAATAAATTTATCAAAACATAACCCTATATAATTGGCTAAAGTAAATGACTTATTTTTAAGTTTTGTGTTATCTAAGAGCATTTGTTTTGAGCAAAGTTAGAAAGACTGACAACTTATAATTGGCTTGAGTTACTTTCACTTGGCTTAACTAATGAAGCATTAATAAGCAATGCCTGGCATATAAAAAAACGTTAACACAGCTCCCAACTGTTTCCCCAGTTCCTTATAGAAATATGCTTAAAGTTTAATGGTAAATGTAATTTGCTTTCAGTAAACAGCCATGTCAGAAGTATGAAGAAAAACATAGGTCACTACTTTCTACACAATTAGACTGTTTCCAAGTTTGTTTGTTTCTTTGTTTTGTTTTGCACCTCTGTTATGGTTGCTGTGTTATATTTCATAAGCATTATGAGGTCTAAAACTGGCCAGTCCATGAAATATACCACTAGTTCAAAATGATCTTTCCTCTCCTAGGCAGTTACCTCATTTAGAGTAAATTCCCTCATTCTCATATTTAACCCAGGATTTGTTTCTACTAACTGTGCTCTTGCCTATTTCCCCTTTAGTTTTATGTCATGCTCCTATAGCATCTCTTAGATTTCTAATTTCAAAAATTCTTAAGTATTTCCCCCCCAAGAGTACAAGCAATACATGAATCTCAATAGCCGAGTCACCCACAGTGAAATTCCCCCAATAATGTTTAGTATTTCAGACTATGGTTTTTTTCTTGTAAATATATTCTATAGCTTCTTCAGTCTTCAAATAGTGGTTCTCCAATTGGCTTACTTATCTGTTTATCAACAATTTGACAGGATAAATGTCAATATGTTTTGGATCTCTGTTTGCTCTAGGTTATTCATTCTAGGCTTTCCATGAGATGTCATTCTTTCTTATTCTGTTGTATCTCTTTAAGTTGGCATTGACTTCCTAACCTAGTAATCATTGAAACTTCTTTCTTTATGGTATTATTTATAAGAGAAATTACATCTGAGTATATTTTATAAAATCATATGCCATATATATAATATTCATTGATTTTAAATATATATACAAATGCCATATATAAATATATATAAATGCTTAAATATATATATATTTAAGCATTTGATTCATTGACTTTAAAGCCTGAAATATCCTGTGAAGTCCATCCATTATTTCCACATTCTCAATTCATCCCAAATGTATTCCCCATTATTTCATAACAAAAGATTTTTTTCTTTTATATTTCCCTAGCAACTATCCTCTTTCATTAAAAGGAGTGCCCCTAACCCTAGGGAGATTACTGGAAGTGGGGCAAGCTCTTTTGATTGTCATAGTGACTGACAGTTTATCCAAGAAGTTAGGGATGGAATGTCAACTATATTTTCCTGAATAGGTGTATCCTCCACACTGAAACAATGTCCTCCTTGAAATACCAAATACTAATAGCATATCATGGAAAAACACTAAAGAATAATCAGTTTTGCTTTCTAATCTGATTCTACAACAATCTAACTTCCTAAATTGAGCTATCCCAGACACAGGTATGTTTTATTTGTTTTACATTTTTGTTTGTAATGATTCAGTCACTATTCTAATAAGAAAATATTCCAGTAGATATAGGGCCATGATATAGTTTATTTGTTGTTAATAAAGCTCTCCATATTTATGTGGATAAGCCATGATCTTGTCTCCAATTTTCACCACCAAAACTTGTGAACAGTGAAGAATAAAACCTCAAAAATAGATGGCATAGTCTATTTCCACAGGAGTCTTACTTGAGGATCATCACTTAACCAAAAAATACCTTGAAATGTGCTCAGATATGGCTGAAAAACACAACCATAGAAACCAAATGATTCTATTAATAAATTATTAGATATCTTGTGCTCAGAAGCTATATTTAAGTGGGTATTGATAACTTAGAAAGGACCATTCAAGTCAGAAAAATATATGAAACCATACCTATCAAAATTCACCTGTCGTGGCACCAAGCAAAGGATCAATCTCCAGGTATTATTTGGCCTACAAAGGCCTTTCCTTTTATATTTTTCAAATGCTATAACAAATGCATCACATGTTGGAAATAATAAGTGATACTGCTTTCAGATAATTTGAGAGAGAAATACAATGAAAAATCAACATATTTTCTTTTTTACTATAAAGTTGTTGGAAAATATTAATGATGAGAGACTTCTGGGAATTTGCTAACCTTTCTTGCAATCCCTTTCAATCTTAAAATTATCTTAAAATTGCTCACTTACATGAAATTTTGGCTATGTAGAGCAGAAACACCTATGCAGAGTGAATGCTGACACTGATCAGGTGTAAAAAAGGAAATCAGACCAAATGCACAGTGTTTAACAGTTTCTAAGCAGGTTGGCTCCACCTAATTGAGAAATATGTAGCAATGTATGCCATTTAAAAATGAGAAAAGGCATTCCTCTAGAAGGAGTAAAAAGGGGGAAAAGAAGTTACTCTGGTAAGAAGCCTTTTATATGATATCAATGTATAGGCCTGCCTGTCTTACCAGTTATTAAAGAGCAATGCATTTAGAAAGGATTAGAGACAAATTTGCAAATAAGTATTAAAGGAAAGTATACCAGAAGAGATTATAAGAAATTTCTAATGCTTTAAAATCTAGTAGAAGTCCATCAGGTGGCCAAGGGTGGAAGAAGTCCTACAAGAAAAGAAATCAACAAGTGCAAAGTGTGAAAGCATGAAACAGCACTGTTAATGTAAGCAATTTGGCATGACTGATGAACTAAATAAGAAGTCTAGTAGAAATGCATTAGGACAGGCAGGAAGAAACCAGAACATTTAAGGTCTTACATGACAGCTTAGGCGTTTCAGCGTTATTCCCCCAACTACAGAAAACAATTGTGTTTTTAAAGCTGGCTTAATAAATAGATTTCAGTATTAGAAAGGCTATTTTGAGCCAGGTGTGGTAGCACACACTTGTGATCTCAGTACTCAGGAGATTGAGACAGGAGGATTGCAGGTTCGAGACCAGCCTCAACAACTTAGTGAGGCTCTCAGAAACTTGGGCCCTGTTTCTAAATAAAAATAAAATAGGACTTGGGGTGTAGCTCAAAGGTAGAATGCCCCTGGGATCAATCCTCAGCACAAGAGAGAAAAAGAAAGAGAGAGAAAGAGAAGGAAGGAGGAAGGAAGAAAGAAAAGAAAAGAAAAAAGAAAAAAAGAAGGAAGGAAGGAAAGAAGGAAGGAAGGAAGGAAGGAAGGAAGGAAGGAAGGAAGAGGAGGAGGAGGAGGAGGAGAAGGAGGAGGAGGAGGAGGAGGAGAAGGAAGGAAGGAAGGAAGGAAGGAAGGAAGGAAGGAAGGAAGGAAGGAAGATGGAAGGCAGGCAGGTGATTTTGATTCCATTATTAAAAGGGGATAGAAGATTTGGGGGACCAAAATCCTTATAATAAAGGAAAATATTACTGTACTCTAAATGGGAGTGATCGGAGTGTAGACCAAGTCAATGAACCTGTTGATAAGTAAAATTTAAGAGCCATTTGAGAGGTATAGGGCTTACAGGCCATTTCAATAAGTGAGTAGAAGGAGGGAGTCTTGGGTAGCTTCTAGACACTGTTACTTAGAGATTAATCAGAATAAGATAGTAATGTGTATAAGCATAATACGGAGAAATGGACAAATTTTGTAAGAAAACAATGAATTTGTGAATAAAGCTATTCAATTTTAAATGTTTAATAAATGCTGCAGAAGATATTCAGTGCGAGTTTGAATATATGATTTGGGGTCTCAGAAAATTGGATCCAGATGGAAGTATAGATTAATGAGATATCAGCACACAGTTTTTATGGATATCTAATTTGAGAAAACATGTACAATAAAACTGAACCAAAAAAAAGTTAGCACTTAAAAATGTGGTTAGCAACAAATAACACAAACAATACCCAATTAATAGTTTGTTTTTCAAGGCTTATTTTTTCTAATATAAGTAGAAAACCAGAGGGCTTAGCAACTGTTTAACACTGCCTTCAAAGACCTAGATTATTTCTCTGTTTCTATTCTGAATCTACTAATGTGTTGGCTTTCTTGTTTACACTTAACACTTCACAGTTACCTCCACCCCATAGTCACATTCTAGACAGGAAAAAAAAAATATGAGGCAGTTTCAATGTAAGGAAAGCTTTTTTTTTTCCCCAGAGACCCCAGATTATATCGTATTGCCAAAGATAACCATGTGACCACAGCTAACTGAAAGGGACTTAGGAAGACAAGTGTTTTCATATCAGTACACTGCTTTCTCAGGCAAACAAATTTCTGTTAGCAAGGAAAAGAGTACAAAATGCTAAGGGTAGGCAGGCACCTAGCCAAGTCTCTGCCAAAACATAAGAACCTTGCTGTAGGGGTTGTCAGAACTTGCAGTTCTTCTGAAGAACACTGAGAAGGAGCACTCAAAAAGAGTATGCAAGCCAGACACAGTGGTGCAGGCCTGTAATCCCAGTACTTGGGAGGCTAAGACAGGAGGATTGCAGGTTTGGGGACAGTCTAAGCAACTTAATGAGACCCCATTTCAATGTAAAAAGAACTGGGGTTGTAATTTAGAGGTAGAATGTCCCTGGATTCAATCATCAGCACAAAAAACAATTTTTTAAGACTAATGAGATATAGGGAGAGAACATGGACATGTAATTCAAACAAGTAGGAAGTGAGCAGAAGCCACCAATGTGTGGAGAATTGAATAAAATGTTATATTGAAAAATTTAGCATTGAAAATATTGAAAATAGTAGCATGTTGTCCTTTGATCACTCTATTAATTTGTACATCAACTATTCTATAGTTTGAAAACTTCCTGCATCTCTCTAGAAACTTACATATTTTTTCAGGTTCTACTTTATTTTTGTCTGTTCTTTCTATGATAATTTTTACTTGTCTAATGTCTTAGCAAGCTAAATATATCTATGTGTTTCATTGTAACCTCTTTACAGTTTGGAAGCTCTTTAATAGTTTCTATGCATCATCTAATCTTGAATAGAATAGAGGTCATGAAGCCTCTAGTTCTAAGGCACTTGCTCCTCCAGATTCTGTGCAAGTAGGGAGCTGACAGCCTGTAGCTAAGACCAGGGCAAGGCTATCTTCATCTATACATTGACTCTTTCATGAAGGGCACTTATTCTGGGTATCTGCTTGATGCAGATTATAAATAGTCCCTTATCTTGACCCCAATTCTGGACAACTCTAGTGCCAACTTAGTCCCAATGTTTTTCTTAGGATCACAGACTACTTTTCCCTTGACCTAATTCTGTATTTTTCACTTGCCTTTCAGGAGTTTATCCTAAGAGGACTTCTCAATTAGCTTCCTAGCCAGCAATCATTGCAGGCTTTGTTTCCTGGAAACTCAACCTGAAAAGTAGATGTTTAAGTAACTTAAAAACATACTATTGACTAATTCATTCCTTGATTCATCTAATATATACATATGTGTGTGGAGTCCTATCTGCCAGACACTATGTTTTGCAATAAAGAGAGAATAAAAGAGACAACATCTCTATCTCATGTTGCTTTCATTTTAGTAGGAATTCAATAAAATGTAGTTGATCTGGATATGTAGATTGTCAGATCATAAGAAATGTTTTAGATTGATATAGAGAATCTTGCCCAAATAAAGATTGATATGTTGAGTAGAATGCAAAATAATGTAAAGGAAAAAGTGAAGAGAATTCTCATGTTCAAGCAGTAGGCACTTGGAGAAAGAAGACAGTAAGTAGAAATGGATAGGATGAGAGAAACAATATAAGAAGAAAATTGATGCAGATTAGATTTGAGAGAGCTGAGAGGAGGAAAATGATGGCTGTGAGAGTTTGTGACAAATAAGTCATTAACCCAAAGAGGAAAGTTAGAGATGGAGGCCTTTGAGGCAATCCCTTCAACAAGTAAGTATTCCTGATGTACCTAGGATGCAAGGACCAGTGTGCTAAACATGAGATCACATGAAGAAAATTAAGAAAATTAAAGCACAACTCTTCTCATGAAGATTATATGAACAAAAGGATATGTATTTGCAATATTAAACTGTCAATACAATTTATAATGAACAAATAGCTATGAGTAGTGACAAATCAAACATTGTTGAATGTAACTGTCTCATATTTAAAGGATAGCAAGATTAATAAGGCAATCTATACTATTATTGGTAGAATTACAAATTACATGCAAAAGAGAAAATGTGTATTTCTAACGATCATGACAATGTCATGATGATGACATGAAGATGGCAGGCTCCTGTGCAATGCTGGTCCTTTGCTTTATAATGCATACATTTTCTCCTGTTCCTACAACATAAGAACTAGAAATAGAAGTCAAGAAACTATACAAGATGTTAAATAATAATATGAAGATTTGAACCCAGATTGGACCTTAACACAGGTGTTTTTTTTTTCCATTGTGCCACATCCTTCTGTAATGAGAATAAGGTTCTGTGCATTTTCAAGAGGGGTAAGATGACATCCAGTTGGGTTGAACTAGAGAAAAATTGTGAATTAATAATGTGTTTGTGAGTTACTGAAACCACATTTAAAGTCATGTATTAAAAATATATAGAAACACATATTTTAAGTAGACATATCTTAAGTATGGAATTTTATTTCTGATATAAAAACAGGTATCTAGCAAGTTGTAATATCCCATCATTGATGTTTCATGAACCTTGTATACCTTTTCTTAATCCAAGGGTTACATTTTTCATATTGGGTGGCAATTAGAGTGCCTTTCAAAGTTCAAGGTGTTAGAATTTGATTGCAATTAAAATGTATCAATATGATAGGGACCAGAAGTTTACTATTGTCATCTGAATATAGGCTATATTATAATATTAATTGAAAAACATGGATTCTTGGATAACATAGTTTTTATAACCAAGTCCAATTTTGAACAAACCAATTTATCTATAATATTTTGGTCTCTTTCTGTGTGGTGCTACAAGGTTTGCATATGTGTCTTTTATCCCCTTCCATACTTCATACAAAAAATCTTCTCATCCTGGATGGGAGAAAATACTGAGCTAAAAGTTTATTTTGTTTCTGTCTGAGTTTTGAGGAAGATGTCTAGATGTGTTTATTGTTCCTAAAATTTTGGGCAAGACAAAAGACTTTTTTCTTATAAAAACCATAGGAGAAATTTAAATTAATAAAAAGAGAATGAGAGTAAGTTTAGGCCATTCCTTTGAAGCTGGGGAGGCGATTCAAACAAAGTCACAGGAAAGTGCATCAAAGAACCATTGCCTAGAAATGCACCCTCCACCAACTCAGATCAAGTATGCTTGGAAGACATTGTGCATGTAGTTCGTTTGATTAAAATGTTTTAGTTCAAATTCACTGGGGTTGGATTTATCATCATTTTCACAACTTCAACATCATTTGTCCTTTTACTTCCCAGTTGACCTAACTGGTCCATTGCAAGTACTCTGTCTATTAATAGAACCTTCCCAAAACATCTTCTTTTTCAAATCTACTACTTCTCAGATAACCTGTAAAATTATACAATTAAGACTGACTTCACAAAGTATGTATGAAATATAGAAGAGAAATTCTATGAATAAATTGAATATTTTAATGGCCCAGGCTGATGAACCTGAAAAGAATACAAAAAGGTTGGAAGAAAATCACAGGGGCAAGAAATTCAAATGATGGAATGTTTCAATTTGTGAAAATGTAAAATAGTGATGAATGTTACTGGAAGCTATGAAGATTAAGAATATTCTTTAGATTTAGAGATAGGAAGATAGTTGCTGATCCTATGAAGAGCTGTTTTATTTATTTTTTATTATTTTTCATTTCTTTGACCCACCTTTCAAATTATTTTAATGTGCTCTTATTGGTGCATTAGAGTTTCACATCACAATGGAAGTCAAATTGACATTAAAATACATGCACACAGCACTTGGTGCCCCCCTCCCCTCTTCCCCAACATATAGCACTAAGATTGACATTGGTATATTCTCATATGTTAATTTGGTCAATGGTAGAGATTCCCTTAATGAACTTCATTATTCCCCTTCCCCTTCCCTTAGATCAGTTCCCTGACTTCACTGAGGCTTCTCCACTTTTGAGTGGAGGCCCTTTTGTGTCCTCCTTGCTCCCTAGCTTGCGCATATTAGAGAAGACATATGACCCTTCTCTTTCTGTGATTGGCTGATCTCACTTAACATAATATTCTCCAGGTCCTTCAATTTCTTGTAAATAATATTATTTTGTTCTTCTTTATTGCTGAGTAGAATTCCATTGTGTGCATTTCCCATAATTTTGTAATCCATTCATCTGTTGATGGACAACTAGGTTGGTTCCATAATTTGGCTATTGTGAATTGTGCTGCTATGAACATGGGTATGAAAATATTACTGTAGTTATCTGGTTTATGTCCCTTTGGAATGATACCCAGTAGTGGTATACCCAGGTCATATGGTGTATCCATTCCCAGTTCTCATAGAAATCTCCATACTGATCTCCAAAGTGGTTGGACTAGTTTGCACTCCCACCAACAGAGCAGGAGAGTTCCTTTTTCCCCATATCCTCACCAACATTTATTATTGTTTGACTTCTTTTTTTTTTTTTGCGGTACCGGGGATTGAACCCAGGGGCGTTCTACCTCCACGCTACACCCCCGGCCCTATTTTGTATACTTTATTTTGAAATCGGGTCTCACAAAGTTGCAGAGGGCCTCACTAAGGAGAGAG